>JARWKJ010000024.1:31536344-31553844 GCA_029959095.1 Rhinichthys osculus
TATCAGAACTGCAGTCAAATTATGATATCGCACTACATGTTATTATGTAATTTGATGATGATGTTTAGGATAGTGTTTTACACATGCTGGGTCAGTGTGTACTTTAATACAAATACACGCACACTCACTCACTCACTCACTCACTCACTCACACACACACACACACACATTTGCACTTTCCTCTTTGTTGAGGATCAGTGCAGGTCCAACATCTGGTCTGGATACGGCCCGGATCCGGCTGATTACGGTAAACCTCTGAATAAGGATGAAACAGAGACTACATTAGTGCAGATGCTCTTCTTCTTCTTCTTCTGATGATGTAACGAGAGCATCAGGAACCCTGGGTTCTGCATTCTGTCACTGATGGAGTTTCGGTTCCTTCACTGTCGCCTTGGCTTTTGTCTTGCTTAGTTCGGGACATTTAATATACAATATTATTGATCTCCTGCATTGACAGCATTATATGAGAACTGAACTGAGCTGGACGATGACATCACGGTTTACTCCAGAGCCGCTATATATATACGGTAAACTTTTTTACAACAGAAATGAAGCATCACTGAACTGACTTAAGCTGGACTGAGACGCTATTCTCTTCTGGAAACACACTCTGTTGCATTATTCTCCTGTTATCTCTGTAAAGCTCTCTGACACACTCTGTATTATAAAAGCGTTATATAAATAAAGGTGACTTGACTTGTATAGGAAGTGTTCTCAGTTCCGGCTGAACTAGTTTATGCAGCCTAACAATCATTTAACTGATTTGAATTATAGAAGTTGATAATGTGTTATGTATATAAGATGTGTTTAGTCTAGATTTGAGGCTAGGCTCACAAGTAGATAAGGAAGACACATTCCCGTTTACACCTGGTGTTTTAATCCGACTCTTTTGTCCACTTTCACCCACTTCTGTCCTGATTTCTTCGAGGGGAGGGTCTATGGTGGGTAAATGTAGGGGCTTTTTCAGAACTTTCGATCTAATGGACAAAATAAGCTCACACAATTTACATATGAACATGAAAACAGAAAAACATACGGAGAGCAGCAGCTTTAGTTTCTGCTCTAACAGCCTCAAGACCAGCCGAACGCTGTGTGTGTGTGTGTGTGTGTGTGTGTGTGTGTGTGTGTGTGAAATCAGGAACGGTGAGAGAACATTGGGCTTGGTACGTTTTTCATCTTCTAGAGTTCAAGAAGTGCAGCACGCACATCCAGAGTAATAAAATCTTCCTCAGGTCCTCAGTCGGTAAGTTTAAATCCTGTGGCTCTTCAAACACATTCGACCACATGAGCGTTTGCAATACGAAAGCAATCCGGACTAATGCTTTTTCAACTACCTCTGGAAGTGGTCGAAAGTGGACAAGCTCAAATTGTTTTAGACCCTGTTTAAAACTGTATTTAGCGTCGTCTACTTGTGATCCGATCGACCAAAACACATCTCACCAGGTGTGAACAGGGCCTAGGAAAAGGATCTACCGCCGGCAGTTGATTTATCGCAATAGACGTGAAGGACTATAATGCGTCAAGAGCTCGCTCAAGCACTGGGAGCTAAACCATTTAGTGCTTTGTAAGTAATCAGCAATATTTAAAAATGTATACGATGTTTAATAGGGAGCCAATGCAGTGTTGACAGAACCGGGCTAATATGGTCATACTTCCTGGTTCTGGAAAAGAACTCGAGCTGCTGCGTTTTGGACCAGCTGTAGTTTGTTTATTAAGCGTGCAGGGCAACCACCCAGTAGAGCATTACAGTAATCTAGCCTTGAGGTCATGAACGCATGAACTAACTGTTCCACATTCGTCATTGAGAGCATATGTCGTAATTTAGATATATTTTTAAGATGGAAGAATGCGGATTTACAGATACTAGACACGTGACTTTCAAATGAAAGATTGGTATCAAAGAGCACACACACACACACACACACCCACACACACACACACGTTCCTAACCGACGACGTAGACTTGACAGAGCAGCCAGAATTTTCAGAATTAAGTAGTTGTAGGAAATTACTAGTCATCCAGTTTTTATATCAGCTCTGCATTCCGTTAATTTTGTGAATTGGTAAGTTTCGTCAGAGCGTGAAGAAATATAGAGCTGAGTATCATCGGCATAACAGTGAAAACTAACTCCATGTTTCCTAATGATATCTCCTAAGGGTAGTATGTACAGAGTGTGTGTGTGTGTGTGTGTGTGTGAGAGAGAGAGAGAGGGTAGCATGTACAGAGTGTGTGTGTGTGTGTGTGTGTGTGTGTGTGTGTGAGGGTAGCATGTACAGAGTGAACAGCAGCGGTCCTAGTACTGAGCCTTGTGGTACGCCATACTGAACTTGTGATCGATAAGACATCTCTTCATTTACTGCTACAAACTGATAACGGTCAGATAAGTATAATTAAAACCATGCTAATGCAATTCCACTAATGCCAACATAATTTTTTAATCTATTTAAAAGAATGTTGTGGTCAATGGTGTCAAATGCAGCACTAAGATCCAATAACACTAATAGAGAGATACAACCGCGATCGGATGATAAGAGCAGATCATTTGTAACTCTGATGTCATAATGCATATTTTTTTTAAATATTGTTTAAGATATAGGGCCCTATCTTGCACTCGGCGCAAATGACTTTGTACACTGACGCATGTATCATTCCTATTTTGCACCCGCGCAAAGCGGACTTTTCCCTCCACAGACACACGTCGGTTAACTAAGAAATACACTTGCGCTCCCCGGGGCGGTTCAGCGCAAAGAGGAGGCGTGTTCCGGCGCAAACTTTCCCTCATGCTATTTTGCTGCTCTATGTAACAAATGCGCCACTGACCAGAAAAAAATAGTCTAAAGTCAGTGGCGCGGTGCGCGTTGTTCATTATGCTATTTTAAGGGCGCATGCTTGGCCATAATCAATGTAGCGTGTGCACAACGCGCGTACACTTTGATTCTCTCATCTAAGCAGCAGTTTTCATTTTTGCAAATCATACGATAGATAGATAGATAGATAGATAGATAGATAGATAGATAGATAGATAGATAGGTAGGCAATTTATTATAAAAGCATACATGTAGCTTACACATTTACCCAAATTATCATACGCCTGTTTAACAGAAGTTAATTTGGGTGGGTTTCTCCATCCCCAATGTCACTTCTCTGTGTTTTACGGCCCTCACGAGAACGTTGCTCTCCTCGGCTGTGAACCGCTCCTGGCGCGCGCCTGGTAAATCCGCCGTTATAATAGGAATCCGCTTTAGAACAAGCGCGCCTGCTCTTAAAGGGAATGTGAGATGACGCTCTGATTGGTTTATTTCACGTTACGCCCAAACCACACCTATGAATAATGAAGCTACTTCAGACCAACCCCTTTTAGATTTGCGCCAGGCGCAAGAGGCATTTATCCCGCCGGGAAAATAGCGCCGGGATCCGCCCACAAAGTCACTTGCGTTTCAGATCGTTAAAATAGGGCCCATAGATGTGAATTAGGTCTACTCTAGATGTAGTAATTTGATATGTTGAGATTTAACTACACTTTAAGAAGTCTAAACTTATCATATTAAGCGTTATGATATATTCACGCTTGTGATGTGAACGTCTCTATTTTTTATTCGACTCTCGTAAATCTTGCTGTGAGTTGTGTGTTTATCCTCCAGCTGCTTCTGCAACACGAGCCAAGCGAGACTGAAGAAATATGAAATATTTATGGTGGCCTGTGCTCGCAGTGACCGGCTGAGAGTGAGCGAGCTGTTTATCAATGCCAGAAATAGACTTAACATTCAGAGAATCAGAGGTTCACCACTCAAGCGTCACGCTCTCGTCTCCACTAACTCGTGTTCTCTGTGGTTTTTGTGCTGATTCAGGCGGCGTATGAATTACCCAGCATCCCTCAGCGCTGACGGCCAGGTGAGCTCTGCTGTGTGTTCAGGTGTGTGTGTGTGTGTTCAGGTGTGGGTGTGTGTGTTTGCACAGTGATTACGGCCGGCGTTCGACAAACACCTCTGAGAGAAGAGAGCGCGTTCAGTTCTTCTGTCCAGTGACATCATTACACAGTCGTTCTTCATCAGCAGGTCTCAGCCGGTTTCTGATATATGTATGTATTATTCCAATGAAAGTAATAATAATAATCATTAACTTTAATTGTACAACATTTTATTATTTTGGGAAAGTTCATATACACATTACACAAGAAGAAATAGTCAGGATCCTACCCAAAATGTATTCACTTTCTTCAGGAGACTAAGGATTATTGCACCAGTCTGGAGAACATTGTCAATAGAAAAGCAAGAAAGGCTTGTCATATCTTTAATGAATATACAGTTTTTGATTAATTAATCAATTAGTACACCCCGGGAAGGTGTTTTTTTGTATTTGGATGTATTAAGATGTAAATTCTGTATACTATATTGTATAATTTAAAAAAAGGTCTCAGCCTGTTCTGCTGACTCAGAGGTCAGAGGTCAGCCTGTTCTGCTAACTCAGAGGTCAGAGGTCGGCCTGTTCCACTGACTGAGAGGTCAGAGGTCGGCCTGTTCCACTGACTGAGAGGTCAGAGGTCGGCCTGTTCCACTGACTGAGAGGTCAGAGGTCAGCCTGTTCCGTTGACTGAGAGGTCAGAGGTCAGCCCTTTTTTGCTGACTGAGAGGTCAGAGGTCAGCCCTTTTATGCTGACTGAGAGGTCAGAGGTCAGCCTGTTCCGTTGACTGAGAGGTCAGAGGCCAGCCCTTTTATGCTGACTGAGAGGTCAGAGGTCAGCCCTTTTATGCTGACTGAGAGGTCAGGGGTCGGCCTGTTCCACTGACTGAGAGGTCAGAGGTCGGCCTGTTCCACTGATTGAGAGGTCAGAGGTCGGCCTGTTCCACTGACTGAGAGGTCAGAGGTCGGCCTGTTGCACTGACTGAGAGGTCAGAGGTCAGCCTGTTCCGTTGACTGAGAGGTCAGAGGTCAGCCCTTTTTTGCTGACTGAGAGGTCAGAGGTCAGCCCTTTTATGCTGACTGAGAGGTCAGAGGTCAGCCTGTTCCGTTGACTGAGAGGTCAGAGGCCAGCCCTTTTATGCTGACTGAGAGGTCAGAGGTCGGCCTGTTCCACTGACTGAGAGGTCAGAGGTCGGCCTGTTCCGTTGACTGAGAGGTCAGAGGTCAGCCCTTTTATGCTGACTGAGAGGTCAGAGGTCGGCCTGTTCCACTGACTGAGAGGTCAGAGGCCAGCCCTTTTATGCTGACTGAGAGTTCAGAGGTTAGCCCTTTTATGCTGACTGAGAGGTCAGAGGTCAGCCCTTTTATGCTGACTGAGAGGTCAGAGGTCGGCCTGTTCCACTGACTGAGAGGTCAGAGGTCAGCCCTTTTATGCTGACTCAGAGGTCAGAGATCGGCCTGTTCTACTGACTGAGAGGTCAGTCAGGGGTCAGTCAGGGGTGGTGATGGCGCAGTGGATAAGACACATGCCTTTGGTGTGAGAGACCCAGGTTCGAATCCACTGTGAGACACCAATGTGTCCCTGAGCAAGACACTTAACCCCTAGTTGCTCCAGAGGCGTGCGACCTCTGACATATATAGCAATTGTAAGTCGCTTTGGATAAAAGCGTCAGCTAAATGAATAAATGTAAATGTAATGTAAATGAGAGGTCAGAGGTCGGCCTGTTCTGCTGACTGAGAGGTCAGAGGTCAGCCTGCTCCGCTAACTCAGAGGTCAGAGGTCGGCCTGTGAGAAGCCCTTGACTGGACCTGAGTGTTTCTGTGGATGTAAGAGCAGGACTGAGGAATCATGTGATGCTGATAAAGGTCAGGTGGTAAAGGTCAGGTGGTAAAGGTCAGCTGGTAAAGGTCAGCTGGTAAAGGTCAGTTGGTAAAGCAGGTGCTGGTAAAGGTCAGGTGGTAAAGGACAGTTGGTAAAGCAGGTGCTGGTAAATGTCAGGTGGTAAAGGTCAGGTGGTAAAGGTCAGGTGGTAAAGGTCAGTTGGTAAAGCAGGTGCTGGTAAAGGTCAGGTGGTAAAGGTCAGGTGGTAAAGGTCAGGTGGTAAAGCAGGTGCTGGTAAAGGTCAGGTGGTAAAGGTCAGGTGGTAACGGTCAGGTGGTAAAGCAGGTGCTGGTAAAGGTCAGGTGGTAAAGCAGGTGCTGGTAAAGGTCAGGTGGTAAAGGTCAGGTGGTAAAGCAGGTGCTGGTAAAGGTCAGGTGGTAAAGGTCAGGCGGTAAAGCAGGTGCTGGTAAAGGTCAGGTGGTAAAGCAGGTGCTGGTAAAGGTCAGGTGGTAAAGGTCAGGCGGTAAAGCAGGTGCTGGTAAAGGTCAGGTGGTAAAGCAGGTGCTGGTAAAGGTCAGGTGGTAAAGGTCAGGCGGTAAAGCAGGTGCTGGTAAAGGTCAGGTGGTAAAGCAGGTGCTGGTAAAGGTCAGGTGGTAAAGCAGGTGCTGGTAAAGGTCAGGTGGTAAAGCAGGTGGTAAAGCAGGTGCTGGTAAAGGTCAGGTGGTAAAGGTCAGGTGGTAAAGCAGGTGCTGGTAAAGGTCAGGTGGTAAAGGTCAGGTGGTAACGGTCAGGTGGTAAAGCAGGTGGTAAAGCAGGTGGTAAAGCAGGTGCTGGTAAAGGTCAGGTGGTAAAGGTCAGTTGGTAAAGCAGGTGCTGGTATAGGTCAGGTGGTAAAGGTCAGGTTAGTTTAACTCATGATTCGTGCAGTTAACCGTGTAATTGCATTCAGTCTGTGTGTGACCCGTCAGTCTAACTGGGTTAACTGGTATTGAGTTTACTTGCTGCTTTCCCTGTTTGTAGTGGAGTGTTCTTTTGTTTTTATTGTTAAATTTCTTTATTTTATTGTTTATTGTTTACTGTTCACTGTTTTACCACAGAAATGTTCAACGACCAACAGTAATACCGAGTGATGCAAACAACTCTTTCAAATTTCACCATTTTGAATTGAAAATATGCTATTATTTACATGATTCATGTTTTGGAATGTGACGAGAAGAAATGTTTTGTGTTTTTGACACATTTTTCTGACGTTCGGTTCCTAGTTTTGAAGTCACGGTTCGGTGTGTTTTCAGCAGGGACGATGGAACTGCTGCTGTAAAACTCTCAGTTACTGATGCTGTTGTAAATGAGGGAAGAGATCGGAAGTGCTGGCAAATATTTTAGATAAATGTATATTTAGGGCCCAAGCCCAAAGGGCGAAGGCCCTATTGTTTTCCTTAGGATTATTTATTATTATTATTATTATTATTTTTTTACTACCTTTTGGACACTTTTGGAGGCCTTAACATGCTCAAAAACTCCTGAAACTTTGCACACATGTCAGAACCCGCGGCCATCAGGGCCGGGCTGAAGATGGTACCCGGGCGTGGCAGGGGGGCTCGACAGCGCCCCCTGGAACGGGGTCCGAAAACATGGTCCATAACTCAAACACGCTTGCATGTAATAATATGAAACTCGGTACACATGTAGATCTCCTCGTTTCATATATACTTCACACTCTTACTTTTTACCCCAGCCCAACAGGAAGTGGGCTATTTAGGGTTGTTGGTAAAACACACGCAATGGAATGTGAAATACTCCTCCTAGAGAATTCAAACAAACGGCACGAAACTCGGTCAGCATGAAGTCAAGACATTGAGGATGAAAGTTTGCGAGGGGATTTTTGATATCTCGAACGGTTTGGCCGTGGCGAGGAAACAAAATTATGGCGAGAAACGTGAAACAGGAAGTGTGTCATAACTACTGCATACATTAACTGATCTTGATGAAACTTCAACAGTGTGTTCGTTGTAAGAGCCCGATCACATGGATGTGACTATTGTGAGTCAAAGTTATAGCGCCACCAACTGGCAGCAGGAAGTGTGTCACTTCCTAAATGCTTTGAAATCACCCTCTTATTTTTACCCGATTTGCTTCAAACTTTATGTGTATAATGTAAACACACGGCAGATGTAGACCTGTGAAAGGATTATTGATATCTTAGATACTGTTGCCGTGGCAACACATCAAACTTTAATATTCTTGTTTGATGCTTTTGAGACTCTTAGCATGCTTGAAATTGCATGAAACTCGACAGACACAGGTATGCATATGGTTCAGATCAAGCCGGACAACTTTCTAATTAACTGTCATTAGCTCAGACCAAGAGGAAGTTAGATATTTTGGTTTGAATGTGGATGTTTCTGAGAATTTTCTCTCCCTCTCCCTCTGACAGAGAGAATGCACCCTGCCATTCGTGTGTGTCTGTGTCTGTGTGGGGAGGGGGGGAGGGGCTCTTTTAGTTTAAACACAAAATTATACATAGGGCCATACTGCCCTCTTGTGTCCAAAATTATATTTATATATACATTATACATATATTTGGTATGTGACTGAGGACCGAGAGCTTTTAAATACGGGACATTGATAATGGCCACGTGCAGAGCGCTCGAGGGAATTCCTATGGAAGTTCTGCTCGCTCATCGCCGTGGACGCGCACCGTTATGAATGCCCGGTCAGCCGTTAGTTTCATTTTAAAATTAGCGCCTTTTCTGGGGCCGATTGCTTGAATTGTGAGTTCAATAGCCTATTATTCTTCATGGAAACCACAACAACAAAAGAGTATAAAAGTTTGGTGTGAACGCAGCATAATGAACAAGCTGCGATCTCAAGATTGCAATGCTGGAGTGTGTGTGTGTGTGTGTGTGTGTGCGTGTGAGAGAGAGGCGCGGGCGAACTGTGTGTGTGTGTGTGTGTCTGTGTGGGGAGGGGCTCTTCGAGTGATAGTTATTATACAAAATTATACATAGGGCCATACTGCCCTCTTGTGTCCAAAATGATATTTATACATATATTTGGCAAGCATGTGACTGAGGACCGAGAGCTTTTAAATACGGACGTCCACACGGACATTGATAAGGGTTGCGCTTGCAGAGCGCTTGAGGGAATTCCTATGGAAGTAGGAATGAACTAAAAAACGTTCGCTCTGTTCTGCTCGCTCGTCGCCATGGACGCGCACCGTAATGAATGCCTGTGCAGCCGCATACTTTTTAGTGTCACTTTAAAATTAGTGCAATAACGGGGCCGATTGCTTGAATTGTGAGTTCAATAGTCTATTATTTTTCACGGAAAACACAACAACAAAAGAGTACAATGATAGATTCGCTTAAATAGGGGCTTTTACATAAAATAGCCTATTCCGTCATCATCTTTTCAGTCAGCTCTTCACTCTCGTGATTAATGAAATTTGACTCCTGTTGCTGATATTTGCTGCAACTTTCGTTCCGCTCACAATTTAGTAAGCAAACACGCTTCAAATGTGTTTTTATTTTATTTTTGTGTATATATATATATGTGTGTGTATATATATGTGTGTATATATATATATATATATATATATATATATATATAGCTTATGTTTCAAATATGAGTTAATTAACAATCGTTGGAAAGAATGATACTTTTAATATCACTAAACCGTCATTAGGTGCCGCCAGGCGACCGTCTTAATGAGCGAGTCATTGATTCATTCGTTCAAACGATTCGTTCGAACGGCTGAGTCATTCATGAATGAGACAGATTATGGATAGGTCGTTGAATCTTTGAGTCAACCGATTCGTTCAAAATGCTGAATCATTCAGTAATGAGAACGCGTTGCTGTGAGATGCTCGATGGTTCTGCTGTGATCTTTGTTTAACTATTTTCGCTGCTGAAACAGAAAAAAAAGTCAATATTGCATCTAAAATGTAAGTGATTTGACGTGTGTGTGTGTGTGTGTGATTGTGTCTGTTACAGTGATTGTTTAACCCTTGTTAAAGTTTAGGCCTTGTCTTTTTGGATATATATCTTTTTATATAAAAAAAAATAGCATACAACCCATGTATTTTAAATGTATTGTTTGCTTTAAATTACATTGAGATTTGTATGTTTGGTAATTGAACCTGAATGAATTATAAATGAATGTGCTATATTTCAGATCATATATTTGTTTTCCTTAAAATTTGAACTAACACTAACTTTATTCTCATCTGAATGATAGATTATTTATTTATGTATAAAATAAAAACACATTTGATTTTTCTTTTTTAATCAATGTAGAATGTGTAACTGAAAAAATAAACAGATTAGGGCTCTGATCGAGGACAATAAATGAAAACCAATGCAATATGATGAATGTCCAAAAGATTTTTTTTGCTTTTAAACTATGTGTGTGTGTGTGTGTGTGTGTGTGTGTGTGTGTGTGTGTGTGTGTGTGTAAGAGATTTCGGTTGGGTGACAGTTGTAGTTTACAGTTTGACAAAAGCACAATGTTGTGTTTTATTGTGATTGTACACAAATATAAGTAAACACTTTGCAGTTTGAATAATGTCCTGTATGAACAAAAGGACGGGGTATGTTTTTATGTCTACATTGTTCAATCACGCCTCACACACACACACACACACACACACACACACACACACACACACACACACACCAACTATTTTTCTAATCAGATCAGGCAAGTAATATTCTGTCTTGGCACACTTCATATAACTTTCAAACTTGTGTACTTATTTCATGTGTGCATTAAGTCCATGAGACCGTAGGGTGTCTCATTTTTCATTTTAGGTTTCAGAAGGTTGCTCACGCATACTTTGTGGTTGATATGTGCCCTCAATGCACACTTTTGCAGAGCCCACACCAATGCAAGCTCTACAGCACACATCTTCTCAAAGGTCAAAGCGGAGTTACGATATTGCCCGTCATGCACAGTAACCCTAAAGGCACCGGGGTGGCGGTGCCACCGGCTTGTTTATATATATATATATATATATATATATATATATATATAAATATAGCTGCGAGCAGCGATGAAGGGCCAAAGCCGGCGGCACCGCCACTCCGGTGCCTTTATTATTATTATTATTATTATTATTATTCTTATTATTTTTTTACTACCTTTTGGACACTTTTGGAGGCCTTAACATGCTCAAAAACTCCTGAAACTTTGCACACATGTCAGAACCCGCGGCCATCAGGGCCGGGCTGAAGATGGTACCCGGGCGTGGCAGGGGGGCTCGACAGCGCCCCCTGGAACGGGGTCCGAAAACATGGTCCATAACTCAAACACGCTTGCATGTAATAATATGAAACTCGGTACACATGTAGATCTCCTCGTTTCATATATACTTCACACTCTTACTTTTTACCCCAGCCCAACAGGAAGTGGGCTATTTAGGGTTGTTGGTAAAACACACGCAATGGAATGTGAAATACTCCTCCTAGAGAATTCAAACAAACGGCACGAAACTCGGTCAGCATGAAGTCAAGACATTGAGGATGAAAGTTTGCGAGGGGATTTTTGATATCTCGAACGGTTTGGCCGTGGCGAGGAAACAAAATTATGGCGAGAAACGTGAAACAGGAAGTGTGTCATAACTACTGCATACATTAACTGATCTTGATGAAACTTCAACAGTGTGTTCGTTGTAAGAGCCCGATCACATGGATGTGACTATTGTGAGTCAAAGTTATAGCGCCACCAACTGGCAGCAGGAAGTGTGTCACTTCCTAAATGCTTTGAAATCACCCTCTTATTTTTACCCGATTTGCTTCAAACTTTATGTGTATAATGTAAACACACGGCAGATGTAGACCTGTGAAAGGATTATTGATATCTTAGATACTGTTGCCGTGGCAACACATCAAACTTTAATATTCTTGTTTGATGCTTTTGAGACTCTTAGCATGCTTGAAATTGCATGAAACTCGACAGACACAGGTATGCATATGGTTCAGATCAAGCCGGACAACTTTCTAATTAACTGTCATTAGCTCAGACCAAGAGGAAGTTAGATATTTTGGTTTGAATGTGGATGTTTCTGAGAATTTTCTCTCCCTCTCCCTCTGACAGAGAGAATGCACCCTGCCATTCGTGTGTGTCTGTGTCTGTGTGGGGAGGGGGGGAGGGGCTCTTTTAGTTTAAACACAAAATTATACATAGGGCCATACTGCCCTCTTGTGTCCAAAATTATATTTATATATACATTATACATATATTTGGTATGTGACTGAGGACCGAGAGCTTTTAAATACGGGACATTGATAATGGCCACGTGCAGAGCGCTCGAGGGAATTCCTATGGAAGTTCTGCTCGCTCATCGCCGTGGACGCGCACCGTTATGAATGCCCGGTCAGCCGTTAGTTTCATTTTAAAATTAGCGCCTTTTCTGGGGCCGATTGCTTGAATTGTGAGTTCAATAGCCTATTATTCTTCATGGAAACCACAACAACAAAAGAGTATAAAAGTTTGGTGTGAACGCAGCATAATGAACAAGCTGCGATCTCAAGATTGCAATGCTGGAGTGTGTGTGTGTGTGTGTGTGTGTGCGTGTGAGAGAGAGGCGCGGGCGAACTGTGTGTGTGTGTGTGTGTCTGTGTGGGGAGGGGCTCTTCGAGTGATAGTTATTATACAAAATTATACATAGGGCCATACTGCCCTCTTGTGTCCAAAATGATATTTATACATATATTTGGCAAGCATGTGACTGAGGACCGAGAGCTTTTAAATACGGACGTCCACACGGACATTGATAAGGGTTGCGCTTGCAGAGCGCTTGAGGGAATTCCTATGGAAGTAGGAATGAACTAAAAAACGTTCGCTCTGTTCTGCTCGCTCGTCGCCATGGACGCGCACCGTAATGAATGCCTGTGCAGCCGCATACTTTTTAGTGTCACTTTAAAATTAGTGCAATAACGGGGCCGATTGCTTGAATTGTGAGTTCAATAGTCTATTATTTTTCACGGAAAACACAACAACAAAAGAGTACAATGATAGATTCGCTTAAATAGGGGCTTTTACATAAAATAGCCTATTCCGTCATCATCTTTTCAGTCAGCTCTTCACTCTCGTGATTAATGAAATTTGACTCCTGTTGCTGATATTTGCTGCAACTTTCGTTCCGCTCACAATTTAGTAAGCAAACACGCTTCAAATGTGTTTTTATTTTATTTTTGTGTATATATATATATGTGTGTGTATATATATGTGTGTATATATATATATATATATATATATATATATATATATATAGCTTATGTTTCAAATATGAGTTAATTAACAATCGTTGGAAAGAATGATACTTTTAATATCACTAAACCGTCATTAGGTGCCGCCAGGCGACCGTCTTAATGAGCGAGTCATTGATTCATTCGTTCAAACGATTCGTTCGAACGGCTGAGTCATTCATGAATGAGACAGATTATGGATAGGTCGTTGAATCTTTGAGTCAACCGATTCGTTCAAAATGCTGAATCATTCAGTAATGAGAACGCGTTGCTGTGAGATGCTCGATGGTTCTGCTGTGATCTTTGTTTAACTATTTTCGCTGCTGAAACAGAAAAAAAAGTCAATATTGCATCTAAAATGTAAGTGATTTGACGTGTGTGTGTGTGTGTGTGATTGTGTCTGTTACAGTGATTGTTTAACCCTTGTTAAAGTTTAGGCCTTGTCTTTTTGGATATATATCTTTTTATATAAAAAAAAATAGCATACAACCCATGTATTTTAAATGTATTGTTTGCTTTAAATTACATTGAGATTTGTATGTTTGGTAATTGAACCTGAATGAATTATAAATGAATGTGCTATATTTCAGATCATATATTTGTTTTCCTTAAAATTTGAACTAACACTAACTTTATTCTCATCTGAATGATAGATTATTTATTTATGTATAAAATAAAAACACATTTGATTTTTCTTTTTTAATCAATGTAGAATGTGTAACTGAAAAAATAAACAGATTAGGGCTCTGATCGAGGACAATAAATGAAAACCAATGCAATATGATGAATGTCCAAAAGATTTTTTTTGCTTTTAAACTATGTGTGTGTGTGTGTGTGTGTGTGTGTGTGTGTGTGTGTGTGTGTGTGTGTAAGAGATTTCGGTTGGGTGACAGTTGTAGTTTACAGTTTGACAAAAGCACAATGTTGTGTTTTATTGTGATTGTACACAAATATAAGTAAACACTTTGCAGTTTGAATAATGTCCTGTATGAACAAAAGGACGGGGTATGTTTTTATGTCTACATTGTTCAATCACGCCTCACACACACACACACACACACACACACACACACACACACACACACACACACCAACTATTTTTCTAATCAGATCAGGCAAGTAATATTCTGTCTTGGCACACTTCATATAACTTTCAAACTTGTGTACTTATTTCATGTGTGCATTAAGTCCATGAGACCGTAGGGTGTCTCATTTTTCATTTTAGGTTTCAGAAGGTTGCTCACGCATACTTTGTGGTTGATATGTGCCCTCAATGCACACTTTTGCAGAGCCCACACCAATGCAAGCTCTACAGCACACATCTTCTCAAAGGTCAAAGCGGAGTTACGATATTGCCCGTCATGCACAGTAACCCTAAAGGCACCGGGGTGGCGGTGCCACCGGCTTGTTTATATATATATATATATATATATATATATATAAATATAGCTGCGAGCAGCGATGAAGGGCCAAAGCCGGCGGCACCGCCACTCCGGTGCCTTTATTATTATTATTATTATTAGGGCCCAAGCCCAAAGGGCGAAGGCCCTATTGTTTTCCTTAGGATTATTAGGGCCCAAGCCCAAAGGGCGAAGGCCCTATTGTTTTCCTTAGGATTATTTATTATTCTTCTTCTTCCGACTTATTATTTTTCTGCTACCTTTTGGACACTTTTGGAGGCCTTAACATGCTCAAAAACTCCTGAAACTTTGCACACATGTCAGAACCCGCGGCCATCAGGGCCGGGCTGAAGATGGTACCCGGGCGTGGCAGGGGGGCTCGACAGCGCCCCCTGGAACGGGGTCCGAAAACATGGTCCATAAATCAAACACGCTTGCATGTAATAATATGAAACTCGGTACACATGTAGATCTCCTCGTTTCATATATACTTCACACTCTTACTTTTTACCCCAGCCCAACAGGAAGTCGGCTATTTAGGGTTGTTGGTAAAACACACGCAATGGAATGTGAAATACTCCTCCTAGAGAATTCAAACAAACGGCACGAAACTCGGTCAGCATGAAGTCAAGACATTGAGGATGAAAGTTTGCGAGGGGATTTTTGATATCTCGAACGGTTTGGCCGTGGCGAGGAAACAAAATTATGGCGAGAAACGTGAAACAGGAAGTGTGTCATAACTACTGCATACATTAACTGATCTTGATGAAACTTCAGCAGTGTGTTCGTCGTAAGAGCCCGATCACATGGATGTGACTATTGTGAGTCAAAGTTATAGCGCCACCAACTGGCAGAAGGAAGTGTGTCACTTCCTAAATGCTTTGAAATCACCCTCTTATTTTTACCCGATTTGCTTCAAACTTCACTACTATAATGTAAACACACGGCAGATGTAGACCTGTGAATGGATTCTTGATATCTTAGATACTGTTGTCGTGGCAACGCATCAAACTTTAATATTCTTTTTTTATGCTTTTGAGACTCTTAGCATGCCTGAAATTGCTTAAAATTGCATGAAACTCGACAGACACATCTCATTTATTAGCCAGTAGACATGTGCAAAGTTTCAGAAACGGGCGTGTTGAGGGCTCAGTAGCGCCACCTTTTGTCAAAAGTGGGGGGATTAATTTTATCTACAGTAATAAAAATCGGTATGTGTATTGTTCTCCTCCAGCCAGACAAGTTTCTAATTTACACTCAATAGCTCCAACCAACAGGAAGTCAGATATTTTGGTTTGAAAATTGTCATTTTATGTCTCTCTCTCTCTCTGAGCCTACGTCTCTGTGTGTGTGTGTGTGTCTGTGAGTGTGGGGAGGGGGAGGGGGGCTAGATTAACCATTTGACTGCTGTGTGGTTTGGCCTGCATTAAAAAAGAAAATAAATGTCTTACGCCTTGTATTTTTTAAATAAGTTGTATTAATAAGTAAAGGCATATAACCAGTTGAATTGTAGTGCATTGAAAATAGTTTTATATAATTAGTTTATTAATTAAATTAACTTGGTCCATAAACTTCGTCAGAAAATTTGGTCCATAAATCAAACACACTTGCATGTAATATTATGAAACTCTGTACTCATATAGATCTCATCGGGCCAAACAACTTTAAGCCAGCCCAACAGGAAGTGGGCTATTTTTGTCTTAATGTGGATGTTTTGCAAAACCAGGCTCTACATTTTTACCCACTCCTCTTAAGTGGTTTATTTTATTCCCACCAAACTTTTTCAACATGATGAAAATACATTAAAGAAGCATAATTGTGAATATCTATTGAATATCTCTAATTGTTTTGCTATGGCGAGGGATTAAAGTCATGTAAAAAAAATAAACACTAAAAGCCTCATATCTTCTAAAAATTTAATTATACACCATTTATTTCTAGATAAAATTATACAAATATCAGAACTAAACCCATTTTATTCTTGTTTTGCAATTTAAGAATAATGTACAAGTTTAAAAACAGCCAGGATGCACTATTCAGTTAAAAAATAAATATATCAAATAATACATAGGGCTATACTGCCCTCTTGTGTTCAAAATCAGGTAGGCCTGTTGTATTTAAATATAGGTAGCTGCTATGTGACTCCGAGAATTTTTTCTCACCGGTTATTTGACGTGTAACACCGGGGGCTTTTATATCGCTAAGTTAAAAGTGAAAGTAAAGTAAGGACATTTATAGTGGTGGCGCTCGCAGTGCGCTCGAATGAATTTCTATGGAAGTAGAAATGAAAAAACGTTCGCTCTGTTTTGCTTGCTCGTCGCCATGGACGCGCACCGTAATGAATGCCACTGCAGCCGCATACTTTTTAGTGTCACTTTAAAATTAGTGCAATATCGGGGGCCAATTGCTTGAATTGTGAGTTCAATAGTCTATTATTTTTCACGGAAAACACAACAACAAAAGAGTACAATGATAGATTCGCTTAAATAGGCGCTTTTACATAAAATAGAGCCTATTCCGTCATCATCTTTTCAGTCAGCTCTTCACTCTCGTGATTAATGAAATTTGACTCCTGTTGCTGATATTTGCTGCAACTTTCGTTCTGCTCACAATTTAGTAAGCAAACACGCTTCAAATGTGTTTTTATTTTATTTTTGTGTATATATGTGTGTGTATATATATATATATATATATATATATATATATATATAGCTTATGTTTCAAATATGAGTTAATTAACAATCGTTGGAAGGAATGATACTTTTAAACATATCATTAAGCCGTCATTAGGTGTCGCCAGGCGACCGTCTTAATGAGCGAGTCATTGATTCATTTGTTCGAACGATTCGTTCGAACGGCTGAGTCATTCATGAATGAGACAGATTATGGATTGGTCATTGAATCTTTGAGTCAACCGATTCGGTCAAAATGCTGAATCATTCAGTAATGAGAAAACACGTTGCTGTGAGATGCTCGATGGTTCTGCTGTGATCTTTGTTTAACTAGTTTCACTGCTGAAACAGAAAAAAGTCAATATTGCATATAAAATGTAAGTGATTTGACTTATGTGTGTGTCTGTGTCTGTGTGTGTGTGTGTGTGTGTGTGTGTGTGTGTGTGTGTGTGTGTGT
>JARWKJ010000024.1:31558844-31561353 GCA_029959095.1 Rhinichthys osculus
GTCTCTCAGTTTTTGTTCAGTGTTATTTATATTGTGTCCATTTGTCCGTCCGTGACACAAAGCACGCGGTTTATTCTCTGAATAAATATGAGCGGATCTGAATGAGGCGTTAAAGCACACATGAGGGACGTGTGTGTGTGTGTGTGTGTGTGTGTGTGTGTGTGTGTGTGTGTGTGTGCTGTTAATCTCCTCTCCTTGTAGGTTGTAAAGCAGGTTCTCCAGCTTGCTAATGGATCGATCACTGCTGAGACAGAGAGAGAGAGAGAGGGAGAGAGAGAGAGGGAGAGAGAGAGAGAGAGAGAGAGAGAGAAAGAGAGAGAAAGGTAGAGAGAGAGAGAGAGAGAGAGAGAGAGAGAGAGAGAATTGAATTTGAAAACACCTTTATTACAAATTTTCTTTTCTTTTTTCAAAACATTAAAAACAACCTACTTAAAATAAATTACATAAATTGCCTAAAACAAAGATTTTCATCTACAACAGAGCACAAAGCCCCTCCATAACACCAAACCTCCTCAAACATGGCAAGACATGAAGTAGCTTTATAAAACCTAAAATCAATCAAAATTCTTGACTTCACCATGGCACCAAACATAGACACCAGATCAAAATCTTGATTTTTTTCAATTTTTTCTTTCCGACTCATGTATATTGCCATTTTACTTTTGCCCAAAACAAAATTTAACAACTGACACTCTCTCTTTCTTCTTTTTGTATATTTTACCCCAAAAATAAAAGCTTGCATTGAAAATTCTTCATCAAAAGACTTAAACAAATTTTGTAAAAACTCAAATAAAGGTTTAAGTCTATGACAACTCATAAAAACATGAAAAACAGTCTCCCTTTGTGGGCAAAATGGGCATTCATGGCCTACCTCAGGATTCAACACAGATATAAAGGCATTTACAGCAATAATACAATGTAAAATCCTCCACTGCAAATCTCCAATTTTCTTATTTAATGGTGGCTTGTAAAACGTTCTCCAATTTGGCTTAAAAACTTCCTCCAAACCGAACACAGTTCGCCAAGGTGTATCATTTTTCCCATTTAATGCTTTTTTATTAAAACATTTCACACATGACTTGTACAACCTCTTACCATTTACATCTTCAAAGTCCATGACCACTACTTTTTCTGATTCCAAAAAAATTCCACCTTCCTCCTCTAATTTAGGTGAAACCATCAACCTTGGAAAACAATCTTTATCATTGGGAGTAATTTCTCCCTCACAATGTCTCTTGAGTAAATCGGTCTCTTCTTCTGTAAGGATAATCTGTATCTTTCGTAACAGTTTTTCAACCAGTCGAGTGGATCTAATCCCCAGTTTTATTGCCACCGCATCCATTTCAATAAAATCTGGTCCTGCCAGACTCATCAATTGACGAAGAGTCACCACTTTAGCCTTTACAAAGGCTTCTGTCAGTGACACTGATGCATTAGTAATGTCCAGTCTTGCACCACAAAGCAAAGGCTCTTCCAAAAGCCAATACAATGATGTGGGATTGTTTATCCTTTGGAGTTTAAAAAGACTCCATACTTTAAAAAGATTCCGATAAAAAACTGGGAAATTCTCCACATTTAAAGTTTTTGGATCCAATAAAAATAAAGATTTGTCCAGAGTTAAACCTGCAGCAGTTTTTAAGATAGCACTTGCCACTGGTCTCCAACTTACAGACTCTGGGCCTGTCAGGAAACGTTGTATGAACTGTGCACGAAAAGTTGCTGTCCGACTTTGTAGATGCACAAGCCCTTGTCCACCTTCTTCCTTTGGTAAGTACAAGATGTTATGGATCACCCAGTGCATCTTATCCCAGAAAAAATCTATCAACATCGATTGTATCTTAGCAAGAAAAAGTAGTGGTGGGTCAACACAAATCAGTCGATGCCAAAGAGATGAAGCAACAAGGTTATTAATAATAAGGGTTCGACCCCTATAGGACAATATTTTCTTAATCCACTTCCATTTATCCAAGCGGCCCTTTATTTTCTCAATCATTCCTTCCCAATTTTTTAATTGAAAAGACTCATCCCCCAAATAAACTCCCAAGTACTTTAACCCATCTTTTTTCCATATCAGACCACCAGGGAGTTTGGGGGGCACTGTTATCCGCTCTCCCACCAAAACAGCTTCACTCTTTGACCAATTCACTTTTGCAGCTGATATCATTTCAAACTCATCCAAAGTTTTCATTAAAAGGTTTACATCATTTTGCTCTTTTACAATTACAACAACATCATCAGCATAAGCTGATAAAACAAAAGAACGTTCACAGTTCATCAATGTGAGGCCATTTAGAACCCTTCTCAATCTTTGCAAAAGTGGTTCTATTGCTAATGTATAGAGCATGCCTGATAATGAACACCCCTGCCTCACTCCACGCTGAACTTTAAAAGGAAAACACAAGCCACCATTAAATTTCAACATACTCTCAATGTCATTATATAATACTTTAATATAATCTTTAAAAACCAAGTTAAAACCAAAGGCATCAAGAGTCTTCCATAAATAATC
>JARWKJ010000024.1:31561453-31563953 GCA_029959095.1 Rhinichthys osculus
CCTTTGCTGGGACGCTTAAAAAAAAATATTGGGGGCATAAATTAAGAGTATACCCACTTCTCCAGGCACCACTACATCACTGGTCAAAGGACATTGTCTATGCTGGTTTGAATGTACCGTCACACCCTGAGTTTCAGTTCATCCGGCGTCAGTGAACGCAGGTGTTGAGTTCATCCGGCGTCAGTGAACGCAGGTGTTGTTCTGTGTGTGTGTGTGTGTGTGTGTGTGTGTGTGTGTGTGTGCGTGCGTGCATGCGTGTGTGTGTGTGTGTGTGTGTGTGCGTGCGTGTGTGTGTGTGTGTGTGCGCGTGTGTGTGCGTGTGTGCGCGTGTGCGTGTGTGCGTGCGTGTGTGTGTGTGCGCGTGCGTGTGCGCGTGTGTGTGTGTGTGTGTGTGTGTGCGCGTGCGTGTGTGTGTGCGCGTGTGCGCGTGTGTGTGTGTGTGTGTGTGTGTGTGTGCGCGCGTGCGTGTGTGTGTGCGCGTGCGTGCGTGCGTGTGTGTGTGTGTGTGTGTGTAATGCATTGTCAGTTGAATCCCCTGTCTGTTTGTAATCTGTTGTCAGTAATTGATGACTGCAGAATTGCTCTTCCGAAGAGACTCTCATTAGCGGACGGTTCTGCACTAGCGCACTCTCTCGTCTCTGACGCTTTATTGTGACCAAAACACACTCTTTTAAACTGATATGACGCTGAAATGCAGTAAAGATGTTATGGACATCACGGTTTTCTCCAGAGCGGCTATATATATATATATATATGAATGAACTAAATTAATAACTTTTTTACAACAGAAATGAAGCATCACTGAACTGACTTAAGCTGGACTGAGACGCTATTCTCTTCTGGAAACACTCTGCTGCATTATTCTCCTGTTATCTCTGTAAAGCTGCGCAAATAAATATTGCATTTTTATTATTGGATTGTTTTTTTGTTGTTTTTTTTTCTGTATATTTAACTTGAGTAAACTCTTAGGTCTTAGGACTATCTAGTGTCTTTTAAACGTATTCCTTACTGTATAGATTCTAATTTGGTATTTTTAGCTGATTTATTTATTATTAGAGTTGGTGTTTGTGTGATTCTACTGTTTGTAAGTGTTATGAGTTGTGTAAGCTACTGGATGCTTGGATTTCCCGAAAGGGATGAATAAATGTGATAATGTTTTTTATTTAATATTTTGTATTTTTAGGAGATTTTATGGTACTAAATTATATTTTTGCTGTAT
The DNA here is from genome assembly GCA_029959095.1 of Rhinichthys osculus. Taxonomy (NCBI): domain Eukaryota; kingdom Metazoa; phylum Chordata; class Actinopteri; order Cypriniformes; family Leuciscidae; genus Rhinichthys; species Rhinichthys osculus. The sequence continues at coordinate 31,562,673 of JARWKJ010000024.1, forward strand.
TTATGATCCATTTATTCACTTTTTGAGCATAGACCTGGAAATTTAATTTCCATCTTAAACTGTGGTAAATCTTGAATGCTTTAGAGGGACAGACTGAAGCTTGATCTCTTCTTAAAGACACACTCAGCAGAAAGTAAAAAAAAGTTACAGACATTTATGTTTATTGTTATGAAAAATGTCCAAAAATACTATTTTAAATTTTTATATGAAATATATATTTTCAAACACATGTTTTACTCTAAATCTGTGAGAAAATCTAAATCTAAACAAGTGTGTGTTCCGCATGTGAGGCTGATCTCTCAGTAAAGGAGCGTTCAGTGAGAGTGTGTTCGGCTGCAGTTCCACACGCTTCCACTAGAGGAAACTCTCCTTCATTTCCAACGCGTCGTCTCTGACCGCGAGGTACACAAGTGTGACTGTTGCTTTCAGGACCATTAAACCTGTGTGAATCATGGCCATGATTTATGTGTGTGTTCACACAGCAAGTGCCAAAATCTTTACCATGTTTCGTACCATTCTGATGAAGAAAGAAATTCTAAAATGACTGCAGAGCCCCAGACATGACGCTGAGACGTAATAAAGACTGTGGTTAACTAATCCCATCTCTCTCTCTCTCTCTCTCTCTCTCTCTCTCTCTCTCTCTCTCTCTCCAGGCTCAGAATCTTCCATTAGTCCCGATGGAGCCGGATGTGGAGAGCACCGTGACGGTCCGACAGCACAAGCGGCCCAAGCGGGGCGAGCCCAAGCCGGAGCGGGACCGGGAGCGAGCCGAGGCCCAGCGCTACGTGCGCAAGGACGGCAAGTGCAACGTGCACCACGGGAACGTGCGCGAGACCTACCGCTACCTGACGGACATCTTCACCACGCTAGTGGACCTCAAGTGGAGGTTCAACCTGTTCATCTTCGTGCTGGTGTACACCGTGACCTGGCTGTTCTTCGGCTTCATGTGGTGGCTGATCGCGTACATTCGCGGAGACCTGGAGCACATCGGGGACAACCAGTGGACGCCGTGCGTTAATAACCTCAACGGCTTCGTGTCGGCGTTCCTCTTCTCCATCGAGACGGAGACCACCATCGGCTACGGCTACCGAGTGATCACCGATCAGTGTCCCGAGGGGATCTTGCTCCTGCTGGTGCAGTCGGTGCTCGGCTCCATCGTCAACGCCTTCATGGTGGGCTGCATGTTCGTGAAGATCTCGCAGCCGAAGAAGCGCGCCGAGACGCTAGTGTTCTCCACGCACGCCGTGATCTCCATCCGCGACGGCCGGCTCTGCCTGATGT
>JARWKJ010000024.1:31573953-31581453 GCA_029959095.1 Rhinichthys osculus
AGCGAGTGGAGTGTGTTCTCCAGGATCGGTGTGTCGTATCTCCTGGAAGGAGAGCGAGTGGAGTGTGTTCTCCAGGATCGGTGTGTCGTATCTCCTGGAAGGAGAGCGAGTGGAGTGTGTTCTCCAGGATCGGTGTGTCGTATCTCCTGGAAGGAGAGCGAGTGGAGTGTGTTCTCTAGGATCGGTGTGTCGTATCTCCTGGAAGGAGAGCGAGTGGAGTGTGTTCTCCAGGATCGGTGTGTCGTATCTCCTGGAAGGAGAGCGAGTGGAGTGTGTTCTCCAGGATCGGTGTGTCGTATCTCCTGGAAGGAGAGCGAGTGGAGTGTGTTCTCTAGGATCGGTATGTCGTATCTCCTGGAAGGAGAGCGAGTGGAGTGTGTTCTCCAGGATCGGTGTGTCGTATCTCCTGGAAGGAGAGCGAGTGGAGTGTGTTCTCCAGGATCGGTGTGTCGTATCTCCTGGAAGGAGAGCCTGTGGAGTGTGTTCTCCAGGATCGGTGTGTCATATCTCCTGGAAGGAGAGCGAGTGGAGTGTGTTCTCCAGGATCGGTGTGTCGTATCTCCTGGAAGGAGAGCGAGTGAAGTGTGTTCTCCAGGATCGGTGTGTCGTATCTCCTGGAAGGAGAGCGAGTGGAGTGTGTTCTCCAGGATCGGTGTCGGCGCTCGCAGGCTGCTGAATGAATGAATGAATAAATGAGGCATTTATATAGCGCTTTCATATGTACTACTGTGCACCCAAAGCCCTTTACAGTCATATCAGGGCTTCTCTCCTTAACCAGCACCAGTGTGAGCATCCTGCTGCGTAGCGCTCGTGTCGGGGCGCCGCAAGGCTTCAGTATGTCGGGTCGAGGGTGCTCAGGGCATGACCGGGGAACAGGAACCGCTGTGTGAGCGTGTGTGAGCGTGTGTGAGTGTGTGTGAGCATGTTCACAGCTGACCTGTTGCCATGGTGACGAGAGAACACGCATGAGCATGTCATCACAAGACACGTGTCGACAGGGACGAGTTCTTATCAGTGTGTGTTCGGCTCGTCGTGCAGCTTCTGCAGCTGCTCTTTGTGTGTGAGTGAGTGTGTGTGTGTGTGTGTGTGTGTCTGTGTGTGTGTGTGTGTGTGTGTGTGTGTGTGCGTGTGTGTGTGTGTCTGTGTGTGAGCTCTTCACAAGGCCGCAGTGAGTTTGTGTGTGTGTGTCTGTGTGTCCGTGTGTATGTGTGTGTGTGTGTGTGTGCGTGTGAGTGTGTGTGTCTGTGTGTATGTGTGTGAGCTCATCACAAGGCCGCTGTGAGGGTTTGTGAGTGTGTGTGTGTGTGTGCGTGTGAGTGTGTGTGTGTGAGCTCTGGCTGTTGTCTGCTGATAACACTGAACACACACCTGTGACACCAGCGCAGGACGGAGGGATTTGGCTTAAACTTTATCTCACAGCAGAAGAATGAAACTTCTCTAGCGAACTGTGTATCAAACAAACCAGCGGCTCTCGCTGACGGAGTGTGTGTGTGTGTGTGTGTGTGTGTGTGTCCATGATAATGCGCTGAAGGGAGTCTAATACAGTGGAGCTCATGAAACACGACGTGATGAAGCTCCTGCGCTGACTCTGAGACACACGTTATATAAGTGTGTGTGTGTGTGTGTGTGTGTGTTTCTGAGCGCTCACAGATGTGACACTCTCGCAGTGACTGGAGACGGTGACCTTTGAACCCCCGCAGCGGACGCTCGACTGGTTTAGCGTTCTGAACACGTGTGTGTGTGTGTGTGTGAAGAGGCTGTCAGCACGGACACACACTGTTGTTCGGTCTGAAGCTTCACGTCATTGATCTAGGCGACGGACTCTTGACACACACTCACAGAACAACAGGTTCTGCTGGGAATCTGCTGTCACATAGAGAACTTCAGGAGTTCCATCATGGGATCACTTTATGGATTTAGATTTAATTCATTTAAATTTGAGCAATTAAACAGCTTGTAAACATACTATCAGTAGAAAAAACTGAAATAACCCATTAAACATGAAATATTATGCAGTCATTCAAGACATTTCTCATTATATAGATTGTTCTTTAAAATCGAGTCCAGAACCCTAGAGTTCTATATAGAACCACATTAAACTGTATTTTCTGAGAATGTACAGTAGAGTACAGTATTTTATACAGTACAGTATTTTACATTAATGTTGTTGCATTGTAATATTTAGTCTTCAGGCTGACATGATGCTGAAAGACGGACCTTGTTTACCTAGATCACTAAATTTATTTTTATGACAGGATATATGTGTGTATGCCAGCAGACGGCCTCAGCTCTGTGTGTGTGCAGTCTCCAGACCAGAGGAGAGTCTCAGAGCTTCAGTTCACCAGGACTGACGGCTTTGCAGTGGCTTCATGTGGAGCTTTAAAGGAGTCGTTCACTTTCAAATAAAAATGTGCTGATAATTTACTCTCCCGCACGTCATCCAAGATGTTCATGTGTTTCTTTCTTCAGTGGAAAAGAAATGAAGGTTTTTGAGGAACACACTCCAGGGTTTCTCCATATAGTGTCTTCAATGGGGTCCAACGGGTCGAAGGTCCAGATGTGAGTTTCAGTGCAGCTTCAAAGTCTCGACACGATCCAGCCGAGGAATAAGAGTCTGATCTAGACAAACCAGCCGACATTTATAACAAAATACACATTTATATACTTTTAACCACTAATGCTGGTCTTGCTCGAGCTGTGATGCGACACACATTACGTCATCAGGGTGAAAGGTCAAGCGGTCACGTAACATATATGTTATATTTCGTCCAACATCGTTGTTTTACCTTTTTTTTTTGTAAATGGCGTTTGACTCAGTCTTTGCACGTTCTCTTTGTAAACACTGGGTCAGTTCTTCCTCCTACGTCCCGCTTGACCTTTCACCCTGATGACGTAATGTGTGTCGCATCACAGCTCGAGCAAGACCAGCATTAGTGGTTAAAAGTATATAAATGTGTATTTTGTTATAAATGTCGGCTGGTTTGTCTAGATCAGACTCTTATTCCTCGGCTGGATCGTGTCGAGACTTTGAAGCTGCACTGAAACTCACATCTGGACCTTCGACCCGTTGGACCCCATTGAAGACACTATATGGAGAAACCCTGGAGTGTGTTCCTCAAAAACTTCATTACTTTCCCACTGAAGAAAGAAACACATGAACATCTTGGAGGACGTGCGGGAGAGTAAATCATCAGCACATTTTAATTCTGAAGTGAACTACTCCTTTAAAGGGATAGTTCACCGAAAAATTAAAATTAGCCCATGATATACTCTCCCGCACGTCATCCTAGGTGTGTGTGACACTCTTCTTTCAAACGAGTTATAATAAACATGTCCTGGGTCTTCCAAGCTTTATAATGGCAGTGAATGAGCGTTTCTGTTTTGAAGTCCATAAAAGTGCATCTGTCCATCATAATAGTGCATCTATCTATGAATATTGGGTGAACTATCCCTTTAAGATCCTCAGATGGTTCCTCACCTGCTCCTGTGTGTGTGTGTGTGTGTTCCCTCAGGAATGACGTGTCAGGCGCGCAGCTCGTACGTGTCGAGTGAGATAAAGTGGGGCTATCGCTTCACGCCGGTCCTGACGCTGGAGGACGGCTTCTACGAGGTGGACTACAACAGTTTCCACGAGATCTACGAGACCAGCACTCCCAGCTGCAGCGCGCGCGAGCTAGCGGAGATGACCGCGCGCTCCCGCCTGCCGCTCAGCTGGTCCGTCGCTAGCAAACTGAGCCAGCTCGACGAGCCCAGCGAGAGGAACGGGGACCTGGCCAACATGGAGAACGAGTCGAAAGTGTAGGAGCACACGGGCATCTCTCCTCGCCTCTGAGCGCAGGACGTTTGGCTGAGGTCAGAGGTCAGAGGTCAGGGGTCAGGGGTCAGAGGTCAGCTCTGGAACGCGCCCCGAGGACACGGATCTCGCGCGGGGCGACTGCATGGTTCCCGAAACCTCTTTTTCTTAAAGATATAAGAAATGATATTTTCAGATTTGTAATTCAAAGATTAAAAACCTATATATGTATATGAATATATATAGATATATTCTAGGGCATTTGTATTTTTTGTATATATCTGTTTTTGGTTTGAGATGTGCGGTTGTTTGATACGACAGACATATTTATCCACGCATGTTCGAAACGATCCCTGACTCTGATGTACAGAATATGAATATGAGGAACTGTAGGCTATAATAGCGGAGATCTTGCGCGCGAGTGTGTGTGTGTGTGTGAGAGAGAGTGTGTATGCTCCAATAACCTTCCGTCGTCAGGCCATGATCTCTCTCTCTCTTTGCTCTTCCTTTAACTCATAATCATAACTGGATTGAGCTCTCGGAGCCGATGCTGCAGATTCTCAGTTTCTGTGTTCGGGGAACAGAAGCGGTGACCGTGAGCTTGAGCTCGACACACACCAGCGCTCACTCACACACACACACACGACACCAAAGAGCCGGACCGCTCCGTGCGACTGCTTTCGGCACAGACTCACACGACTTCAGACGCAAACCCACGAGTCAGAGACCGATGATCCACAGAGCCGACGCCAGAGAGATCTTACTGTGTTTTTCATCTGCTTACACACACTTTACACACAAATCCAAGAATTGCACACAAAATCCACATTGCCTCGCGTCTCCTGCTAAATGAAGCACTGCATTCAGAATATCACACACATCTCAAAAGCACACATTTGTCTTACGTTGCAAACTCCTTTGCCATAATATTATATCTCTGGATATATCATATACACACAGTTATTGAAAACCTGAAGCTCTTCTTTCAGGAGCTCAGATGTTCATTTCTGGACAAGAGTGAAAGTAATCGGCAGAGATGTTGAAGAATTCACGGTAAACACGAAAGCAAGATTGAAACCAAACTATCTATTTTTTACTGTAAGCGTTTGTGGCTGTGAGTACAGTATTACAGTCCGAAACACCCAGAACTCGACCTTTGACCTTTTATAGGCCTATTCTAAAGCCATGATCAGTGTGTGTTCGGTAAAGAGTGTTTGCACATGTGAGGAGTGTGTGTGTGTGTGACGCTCTGATGAATTACTGTGGTGTTTTGATAGGTTGTGTTTGAGAAAGAAAATCAAGAGTCTTCCTGTTAGATTCGTGTGTGTTACAGAGAGAATTTTGTGTTTTATGAAATTGAAAACTGAGTCGAAGGCCGAGAATGAGTGTGTGGTTTTTCAGATCTGGTGTGTGTGTCTGCTGTTTGAGTGTCAGGTTTCAGAACTTGTGTGACAAGTGAGGATTTTGTGTGTAAGCAGTTGAAAAAAAACGATAAGATCTGCATATACCTGTCGGGTCAGGAAATGACATCAGCGAGCGGGAAAACAACGACTGTGACAGTTCAAACACACTGTCAATCTAACACACTGTCAATCAAACACACTGTCAATCAAACACACTGTCAATCAAACACACAGTCAATCAAACACACTGTCAATCTAACACACTGTCAATCAAACACACTGTCAATCAAACACACTGTCAATCAAACACACACTGTCAATCAAACACACTGTCAATCAAACACACTGTCAATCAAACACACAGTCAATCAAACACACTGTCAATCAAACGCACTGTCAATCAAACACACTGTCAATCCAAACACACTGTCAATCAAACACACTGTCAATCAAACACACTGTCAATCAAACACACACTCAATCTAACACACAGTCAATCAAACACACACTCAATCCAACACACACTCAATCTAACACACTGCCAATCAAACACACTGCCAATCAAACACACTGTCAATCAAACACACTGTCAATCAAACACACTGTCAATCAAACACACTGTCAATCAAACACACACTCAATCTAACACACAGTCAATCAAACACACACTCAATCCAACACACACTCAATCTAACACACTGCCAATCAAACACACTGTCAATCAAACACACAGTCAATCAAACACACTGTCAATCCAACACACTGTCAATCAAACACACTGTCAATCAAACACACTGTCAATCAAACACACTGTCAATCCAACACACTGTCAATCAAACACACAGTCAATCAAACACACAGTCAATCAAACACACAGTCAATCAAACACACACTCAATCAAACACACTGTCAATCAAACACACTGTCAATCAAACACACAGTCAATCCAACACACTGTCAATCAAACACACAGTCAATCAAACACACAGTCAATCAAACACACACTCAATCAAACACACACTCAACCAAACACACAGTCAATCAAACACACACTCAATCAAACACACAGTCAATCAAACACACACTCAATCAAACACACACTCAATCAAACCCACTGTCAATCAAACACACTGTCAATCAAACACACAGTCAATCCAACACACACTCAATCAAACACACACTCAATCAAACACACACTCAATCCAACACACACTCAATCAAACACACACTCAATCAAACACACACTCAAGCAAACACACACTCAATCTAACACACTGCACGCGTTGAGAACGGCGATGTCTGGTTAACAGGTTTATCCTCTGGCGATCACATGATCAGTGTGTCGGGTTACAGTGTTTCTCAGTGTTTCTGGAACTCAGTCTCACGCGAGCGCTCCTCTGACACCATCAGCTTCTCTGAATCATAGTTAGGACATCAAATTATGACATACGGGAAAATTGAAAAAGGAATGAAATTGACATAAAATTTAACATTGAAATTGTTAATTATGTTTAACAAGTTTCACGGCCCCAGAATAGCCTATTGTGTGAATGATATCATATTTATGAAATAAAAAGTTGACATCGACACACTAAGCCATAATTATGACATTAAAAATCAAAATTGACATAAAAAGTAGAAATTGACAAAGTATTGAAATTGTCATGACAATCATAATTAACTCTTTCCTCACCAGCGTTTTTCAAAAGTTGCCAGTCAACGCCAGTATTTTGGATCATATTTCATGATATGATCTCAAAACTTTCACAGCGCCCTGAATATTGTGTAGAATATCTGAATATGCAATATATCAAAGAAAGAATAGATGCACTCTTTTTTATTAACACTTGAATGTGTGTAAATTTCATAAAAAATCATAATTTTGAGCAAAATGATTATGACTTGTGTAATCATTTCTACTTTTTATCATAACTTCATATTTTTTACTTTGTAATCTCATAATTATGATATACAGAAGCTGATGTGGCAGAAATGGGTTGATGAACGGCATCGGTCATGACGAGTCCTACAGTAATATACAGTAATATCTACAGTAATATACAGTAATATCTACAGTAATATCTACAGTAATATCTACAGTAATATACAGTAATATCTCCAGTAATATCTCCAGTAATATACAGAGTAATATCTCCAGTTATATACAGTAATATCTCCAGTAAAATATCTGGTAATATACAGTAATATCTCCAGTAATATCTCCAGTAATATACAGTAATATCTCCAATAATATACAGTAATATCTCCAGTAATATACAGTAATATCTCCAGTAATATACAGTA
>JARWKJ010000024.1:31586453-31598953 GCA_029959095.1 Rhinichthys osculus
CTATAAATTAATTTTGTTTCAAACGTGGTCCAACCAGTTATTAAAGGTGTTAAAAATGAACTACCCCTTTCTCGTGTGTCTGTATCTCGGGGTTGCGGCGCGCACACTATGGTTAACCGAGTATTAACCGCTAAGGGCCTCGGTTCACGGTTAATGAAAAACTTGAAAACGTGCAGCCCTAGTTCAGGGGGATCTTGTGTTCAGGGTGTTCTTGTGTTCAGGGGGTTCTTGTGTTCAGGTGTTCTTGTGTTCAGGGGGTTCTTGTGTTCAGGGGGTTCTTGTGTTCAGGGGGTTCTTGTGTTCAGGGGTTCTTGTGTTCAGGGGGTTCTTGTGTTCAGGGGTTCTTGTGTTCAGGGGGATCTTGTGTTCAGGGGGTTCTTGTGTTCAGGGGGATCTTGTGTTCAGGGGGTTCTTGTATTCAGGGGGTTCTTGTGTTCAATGGGGTTCTTGTGTTCAGGGGGTTCTTGTGTTCAGGGGGATCTTGTGTTCAGGGGGATCTTGTGTTCAGGGGGTTCTTGTATTCAGGGGGTTCTTGTGTTCAATGGGGTTCTTGTGTTCAGGGGGTTCTTGTGTTCAGGGGGTTCTTGTGTTCAGGGGTTCTTGTGTTCAGGGGGTTCTTGTGTTCAGGGGGTTCTTGTGTTCAGGGGTTCTTGTGTTCAGGGGGTTCTTGTGTTCAGGGGGTTCTTGTGTTCAGGGGGTTCTTGTGTTCAGGGGGTTCTTGTGTTCAGGGGGTTCTTGTGTTCAGGGGGTTCTTGTGTTCAATGGGGTTCTTGTATTCAGGGGGATCTTGTGTTCAGGGGGATCTTGTGTTCATGGGGTTCTTGTGTTCAGGGGGTTCTTGTGTTCAATGGGGTTCTTGTGTTCAGGGGGTTCTTGTGTTCAATGGGGTTCTTGTGTTCAGGGGGATCTTGTGTTCAGGGGGTTCTTGTGTTCAGGGGGTTCTTGTGTTCAGGGGGTTCTTGTGTTCAGGAGGTTCTTGTGTTCAATGGGGTTCTTGTGTTCAGGGGGATCTTGTGTTCAGGGGTTTCTTGTGTTCAGGGGGTTCTTGTGTTCAGGGGGTTCTTGTGTTCAGGGGGTTCTTGTGTTCAATGGGGTTCTTGTGTTCAATGGGGTTCTAGTGTTCAGGGGGTTCTTGTGTTCAATGGGGTTCTTGTGTTCAGGGGGTTCTTGTGTTCAATGGGGTTCTTGTGTTCATGGGGTTCTTGTGTTCAGGGGGTTCTTGTGTTCAGGGGGTTCTTGTGTTCAGGGGGATCTTGTGTTCAGGGAGTTCTTGTGTTCAATGGGGTTCTTGTGTTCAGGGGGATCTTGTGTTCAGGGGGTTCTTGTGTTCAGGGGGTTCTTGTGTTCAGGAGGTTCTTGTGTTCAGGGGTTCTTGTGTTCAGGGGGTTCTTGTGTTCAATGGGGTTCTTGTGTTCAATGGGGTTCTTATGTTCAGGGGGTTCTTGTGTTCAATGGGGTTCTTGTGTTCAGGGGGTTCTTGTGTTCAGGGGGTTCTTGTGTTCAGGGGGTTCTTGTGTTCAGGAGGTTCTTGTGTTCAATGGGGTTCTTGTGTTCAGGGGGATCTTGTGTTCAGGGGGTTCTTGTGTTGTGTTCAGAGGGTTCTTGTGTTCAGGGGGATCTTGTGTTCAGGGTGTTCTTGTGTTCAGGGTGTTCTTGTGTTCAGGGTGTTCTTGTGTTCAAGGGGTTCTTGTGTTCAGGGGGTTCTTGTGTTCAGGGGGATCTTGTGTTCAGGGAGTTCTTGTGTTCAGGGGGTTCTTGTGTTCAGGGGGTTCTTGTGTTCAGGAGGTTCTTGTGTTCAGGGGGTTCTTGTGTTCAGGGGGTTCTTGTGTTCAGGAGGTTCTTGTGCTCAGGGGGATCTTGTGTTCAGGGGGTTCTTGTGTTCAGGAGGTTCTTGTGTTCAGAGGGTTCTTGTGTTCAGGGGGTTCTTGTGTTCAGGGGGGTCTTGTGTTCAGGGGGGTCTTGTGTTCAGGGGGGTCTTGTGTTCAGGGGGTTCTTGTGTTCAGGGGGTTCTTGTGTTCAGGGGGTTCTTGTGTTCAGGGGGATCTTGTGTTCAGGGGGATCTTGTGTTCAGGGGGTTCTTGTGTTCAGGGGGATCTTGTGTTCAGGGGGTTCTTGTGTTCAGGGAGTTCTTGTGTTCAGGGGGTTCTTGTGTTCAGGGGGTTCTTGTGTTCAGGGGGATCTTGTGTTCAGGGGGTTCTTGTGTTCAGGGAGTTCTTGTGTTCAGGGGGTTCTTGTGTTCAGGGGGTTCTTGTGTTCAGGGGTTCTTGTGTTCAGGGGGTTCTTGTGTTCAGGGGGTTCTTGTGTTCAGGGGGTTCTTGTGTTCAGGGGGTTCTTGTGTTCAGGAGGTTCTTGTATTCAGGGGGATCTTGTCTTTAAGGGGTTCTTGTGTTCAGGGGGTTCTTGTGTTCAGGGGGATCTTGTGTTCAGGGGGTTCTTGTGTTCAGGGGGTTCTTGTGTTCAGGGGGTTCTTGTGTTCAGGGGGTTCTTGTGTTCAGGGGGATCTTGTGTTCAGAGGGTTCTTGTGTTCAGGAGGTTCTTGTGTTCAATAGGGTTCTTGAGTTCAGGTGTTGTTCAGGGTTTTTTTGAGTTCAGGTGTTGTTCAGGTTTTTTTGAGTTCAGGTGTTGTGTTCAGGTGTTCTTGTGTTCTTGTATTCTTGTGTTCAGGGGGTTCCTGGAGGCTCGAGGCGCGTTCCGGCGTCTGAAGGAGTTTTCCATCATCCCGTGAGGTCTGGAACCAAAGCTCTTACTCTTCACTACATGTTTATTAGCTCTCAGAGTTTTCAGATATCAGTTATTCACCAGGAGGAGGAGTCTGTGTTTGTGTTTCTGACGGATCCGTCCATCCACAGGCTGTTCCTGCCCAGATCCCGGATCCAGGAGTATCTGTCTCATCTGGGCCGGACGGTTCTGGCCAGCTTCCCCGCTCAGGCCACGCTGCACTTTTACAACGATGAAGACTCCAGCTCTGAGGAAGAGGACGATGGAGAAACAGACACACATTAAAGGGTTAGTTCACCCACAAATGAAAATTAGCCCATGATTTACTCACACTGAAGTCATCCTAGGTGTGTGTGACACTCTTCTTTCAGACGAACACAATCAGAGTTATATTAAAAAATGTCCTGGCTCTTCCAAGCTTTATAATGGCAGTGAATGACCGTTTCTGTTTTGAAGTCCATAAAAGTGCATCAATCCATCATAAAAGTGCATCTGTCCATCATGAAGGGCTCCAGGGTTAATAAAGGCCTTCTGAAGCGAAGCCATGTGTTTGTGTAAGTAAAATATCCATATTTAACACGTTACAAAGTTAAATTGTAGCTTCCGGCCAAACACAGTCTACTTAAGAGCGCAAGCTTGGAAGAGCCAGGACATGTTTAATATAACTCTGTGTTTGCCTGGCAGAAGAGGATGGGTTCAGGGAGAGTAAATCCTGGGCTAACTTTCATTTTCGGGTGAACGATCCCTGTAAGGACAGGTGTGCTCATGAACTCGCTGGTGCGCTGGGCGGAGAGCACTGTTCAGGACACGGGTCGGAACACCGGGATCTGGATGGAAGATTACGGGAGTCTCACCGAGACGCAGGTGTACAGCGACGGGTCGTCGAGGAGAACACACACCTGCGATCCGAGGAACGTCCGCTCTCCGTCCACATCTGGGAATGTGTGCTCGTGTTATTAACCTGATCCTGTAACACTTTACACTACGCTTCATTAGTGAACATGAACTAAGAATGAACAACACTTCTACAGCATTTATTCATCTTAGTAAATAGTAACTTCAACATTTGCTAATAAGTTCTTAAAATCAAAGGTTGTATTTGTTAACATTAGTGAATGCACTGTGAACTAACATGAACAAACAACGAACAGCTGGATTATTAATAACTCACATTAACAAAGATGTTAACTAATTAACCTTATTTAAACTGTTACCATTTCCATAATATCATTATTGTATGGTATCATTATTACTGTGAAGCTACTTTGAAACAACGCAGTGTATAAAGCGCTATAGTTCTGCTGAATCTAAACACAAATAAACACATCAATTGCTCAATATGCATTTGTATCCGCATCATTTATTAATAATTATAACAGTGTACAAACTTTAAAAACAGGTTTTTAGAATATTGATGGCTGAACAGCAGAATAATGCAAAGAAACATTAATAAGGATCTAATGAGTTTTCTATGGAAGCTTGTTTCCACCACTAAATAAAAAAGGTAATTCTGACTTTATTTTATTATTATGACCTTTTTTATTTTGATATCCTCTATATTTATATCTAAACTCGTAATTGTGAGAAAGTCATAATTGTGAGATAAAAAGTATTTTTTTATTATTTATCTGTGCCAGAAACAAGCTTCCGTAATATTCTAATAAACCAAACATGAGAAAAGGAAAACTAGAGAAGTCAGTTTTTCTGCAGGCGACGGCGGTGGGGTCGCGAGGTCAAGGGTCACAGGTCACCGGTGTGTTTGCTCATGAGGGTCCTCAGGTGCAGACGAGCAGGAACACACACCTTCTGCAGACGGATTGAGGAGATGATGGGCAGATAGAGAGATGATGACCGCTTCACTTCTAGCCCGGGGTCACAGAGGTCACGGTCTGACCAAACAGCAACACAACATGACGAGCACGACCGCAGCAAAGATCACATCAGTATCCGAGAAACATGTGAAACACACTGATGTTTTATGGACTTATTATTGGCTTTATTTAAAGTCTTCATATCCACGAGTCCATCAGGGGTCAGCGGGGTCACGGCGGCCGCTCAGGTTCACCTGAAAGTCACATCTCAGGCCTGTCACACACATCTGATGGATCTGACCATCTAAAGCCTGAGCAAACGCCACACGCCTGCCATGATGACAGGGACACACACACACACACACACACACACACACACACACTCAGTGCTCGCGGGGTTCCAGGTAAAACACGCGGTTTATTCGTCACACACACACTCAGTGCTCGCGGGGATCCAGGTGGAACACACAGTTTATTCGTCTCACACACACACACACACACACACACACACACAGTGCTCGCAGGAATCCAGGTAAAACACACGGTTTAATCGTCACACACACACACACACACTCAGTGCTCGCGGAGATCCAGGTAAAACACACGGTTTATTCGTCACACACACACACACACACACACACACACACACACACACACACACACACACACACACTCAGTGCTCACAGGGATCCAGGTAAAACACACGGTTTATTCGTCACACACACACACACACACACACTCAGTGCTCGCAGGGATCCAGGTAAAACACACGGTTTATTCGTCACACACACACACACACACACACACACACACACTCAGTGCTCGCAGGGATCCAGGTAAAACACACGGTTTATTCGTCACACACACACACACACACACACACACACACACACACTCAGTGCTCGCAGGGATCCAGGTAAAACACACGGTTTATTCGTCACACACACACACACACACTCAGTGCTCGCAGGGATCCAGGTAAAACACAAGGTTTATTCGTCACACACACACACACACACACACACACACACACTCAGTGCTCGCAGGGATCCAGGTAAAACACACGGTTTATTCGTCACACACACACACACACACTCAGTGCTCGCAGGGATCCAGGTAAAACACACGGTTTATTCGTCACACACACACACACACACTCACTCAGTGCTCGCGGGGATCCAGGTAAAACACACGGTTTATTTCGCTGATGGGAACGTCTCTGAGTCTGGGAAATGTGGGAATCGCTCCTGCTGGATCCTCATCTGTGCGCTGACTCTTGGCATAGCGGTCTAGACAAACAATGAACCAGAAATCATTTCATTTATCAATGCAAGATGTGTAATCTCTTCACCGTCACCTCTTCTTTTTGAGGACAGATCTGAATTTAGATGGTTGTAATTCATGAATGTTTTGGAATGTAGACCTAAAACACAGATTAATGCAGAAATGAAAGCAATGAAAGTGTAAAAAACCTGTGATGTTGTGATTGTGATGTTCACCTGTGATGTTGTGATTGTGATGTTGTGAATGTGATGTTCACCTGTGATGTTGTGAATGTGATGTTCACCTGTGATGTTGTGAATGTGATGTTGTGAATGTGATGTTCACCTGTGATGTTGTGAATGTGATGTTCACCTGTGATGATGTGTTTGTGAATGTGATGTTCACGTGATGTTGTGAATGTGATGTTGTGAATGTGATGTTCACCTGTGATGTTGTGAATGTGATGTTCACCTGTGATGATGTGTTTGTGAATGTGATGTTTACGTGATGTTGTGATTGTGATGTTGTGAATGTGATGTTCACCTGTGATGTTGTGATTGTGATGTTCACCTGTGATGTTGTGATTGTGATGTTCACCTGTAATGTTGTGAATGTGATGTTGTGATTGTGTTGTGATTGTGATGTTGTGAATGTGATGTTCACCTGTGATGTTGTGATTGTGATGTTCACCTGTAATGTTGTGAATGTGATGTTGTGATTGTGTTGTGATTGTGATGTTGTGAATGTGATGTTCACCTGTGATGATGTGTTTGTGAATGTGATGTTCACGTGATGTTGTGAATGTGATGTTGTGAATGTGATGTTCACCTGTGATGTTGTGATTGTGATGTTCACCTGTGATGTTGTGATTGTGATGTTCACCTGTGATGATGTGTTTGTGATTGTGATGTTCACCTGTAATGTTGTGATTGTGATGTTGTGAATGTGATGTTCACATGTGATGTTGTGATTGTGATGTTCACCTGTAATGTTGTAATGTGATGTTCACCTGTAATGTTGTGATTGTAATGTTGTGAATGTGATGTTCACCTGTGATGTCGTGAATGTGATGTTCATCTGTAATGTTGTGATTGATGTTCACCTGTAATGTTGTTATTGTTATGTTGTGATTGTGATGTTCACCTGTGATTGTGATGTTCACCTGTGATGTGAAGGATGTTCACCTGTGATGTTGTGAATGTAATGTTCACCTGTGATGTTGTGATTGTAATGTTCACCTGTGATGTTGTGATTGTGATGTTGTGAATGTGATGTTCACCTGTGATGTTGTGATTGTGATGTTCACCTGTAATGTTGTGACTGTGATGGTCACCTGTAATGTTGTGATTGTGATGTTCACCTGTGATGTTGTGATGGTGTGATTGTGATGTTGTGAATCTGATGTCACCTGTGATGTTGTGAATGTGATGTCACCTGTGATGTTGTGATTGTGATGTTGTGAATGTGATGTCACCTGTGATGATGTGATTGTGATGTTGTGAATGGGATGTCACCTGTGATGTTGTGAATGTGATGTTGTGATTGTGATGTTGTGAATGTGATGTCACCTGTGATGATGTGAATGTGATGTTCACCTGTGATGTTGTGATTGTGATGTTGTGAATGTGATTTTCACCTGTGATGTTGTGATTGTGATGTTGTGATTGTGATTTCACCTGTGATGTTATGATTGTGATGTCACCTGTGATGTTCACCTGTGATGTTGTGACGTTGTGAATGTGATGTCACCTGTGATGCTGTGATTATGATTTCACCTGTGATGTTCACCTGTGATGTTCACCTGTGATGTTGTGATGTCACCTGTGATGTTGTGATTGTGATGTTCACCTGTAATCTTGTGAATGTAATGTTCACCTGTAATCTTGTGAATGTGATGTTCACCTGTGATGTTGTGATTGTGATGTTGGGAATGTGATGTTCACCTGTGATGTTCACCTGTAATGTTGTGATTGTAATGTTGTGATTGTGATGTTCACCTGTGATGTTGTGATTGTGATGTTCACCTGTAATGTTGTGATTGTGATGGTCAACTGTAATGTTGTGATTGTGATGTTCACCTGTGATGTTGTGATGGTGTGATTGTGATGTTGTGAATCTGATGTCACCTGTGATGTTGTGAATGTGATGTCACCTGTGATGTTGTGATTGTGATGTTGTGAATGTGATGTCACCTGTGATGATGTGATTGTGATGTTGTGAATGGGATGTCACCTGTGATGTTGTGAATGTGATGTCACCTGTGATGTTGTGATTGTGATGTTGTGAATGTGATGTCACCTGTGATGATGTGAATGTGATGTTCACCTGTGATGTTGTGATTGTGATGTTGTGATTGTGATTTCACCTGTGATGTTGTGATTGTGATGTCACCTGTGATGTTGTGATTGTGATGTTGTGAATGTGATGTCACCTGTGATGTTGTGATTGTGATTTCACCTGTGATGTTGTGATTGTGACGTTGTGAATGTGATGTCACCTGTGATGTCACCTGTGATGTTGTGATTGTGATGTCACCTGTGATGTGATGTTGTGAATGTGATGTTCACCTGTGATGTTGTAATTGTGATGTTCACCTGTGATGTTGTGATTGTGATGTTGGGAATGTGATGTTCACCTGTAATGTTGTGAATATGATGTTCACCTGTAATCTTGTGAATATGATGTTCACCTGTAATCTTGTGATTGTGATGTTCACCTGTAATCTTGTGAATATGATGTTCACCTGTAATCTTGTGATTGTGATGTTCACCTGTAATCTTGTGAATATGATGTTCACCTGTAATGTTGTGATTGTGATGTTCACCTGTAATGTTGTGAATATGATGTTCACCTGTAATCTTGTGAATATGATGTTCACCTGTAATCTTGTGATTGTGATGTTCACCTGTAATCTTGTGAATATGATGTTCACCTGTAATGTTGTGATTGTGATGGTCACCTGTAATGTTGTGATTGTGATGTTGTGAATGTGATGTTCACCTGTGATGTTGTGATTGTGATGTTGTGAATGTGATGTCACCTGTGATGTTGTGAATGTGATGTTGTGATTGTGATGTTGTGAATGTGATGTCACCTGTGATGATGTGAATGTGATGTTCACCTGTGATGTTGTGATTGTGATGTTGTGAATGTGATTTTCACCTGTGATGTTGTGATTGTGATGTTGTGATTGTGATTTCACCTGTGATGTTATGATTGTGATGTCACCTGTGATGTTCACCTGTGATGTTGTGACGTTGTGAATGTGATGTCACCTGTGATGCTGTGATTATGATTTCACCTGTGATGTTCACCTGTGATGTTCACCTGTGATGTTGTGATGTCACCTGTGATGTTGTGATTGTGATGTTCACCTGTAATCTTGTGAATGTAATGTTCACCTGTAATCTTGTGAATGTGATGTTCACCTGTGATGTTGTGATTGTGATGTTGGGAATGTGATGTTCACCTGTGATGTTCACCTGTAATGTTGTGATTGTAATGTTGTGATTGTGATGTTCACCTGTGATGTTGTGATTGTGATGTTCACCTGTAATGTTGTGATTGTGATGGTCAACTGTAATGTTGTGATTGTGATGTTCACCTGTGATGTTGTGATGGTGTGATTGTGATGTTGTGAATCTGATGTCACCTGTGATGTTGTGAATGTGATGTCACCTGTGATGTTGTGATTGTGATGTTGTGAATGTGATGTCACCTGTGATGATGTGATTGTGATGTTGTGAATGGGATGTCACCTGTGATGTTGTGAATGTGATGTCACCTGTGATGTTGTGATTGTGATGTTGTGAATGTGATGTCACCTGTGATGATGTGAATGTGATGTTCACCTGTGATGTTGTGATTGTGATGTTGTGATTGTGATTTCACCTGTGATGTTGTGATTGTGATGTCACCTGTGATGTTGTGATTGTGATGTTGTGAATGTGATGTCACCTGTGATGTTGTGATTGTGATTTCACCTGTGATGTTGTGATTGTGACGTTGTGAATGTGATGTCACCTGTGATGTCACCTGTGATGTTGTGATTGTGATGTCACCTGTGATGTGATGTTGTGAATGTGATGTTCACCTGTGATGTTGTAATTGTGATGTTCACCTGTGATGTTGTGATTGTGATGTTGGGAATGTGATGTTCACCTGTAATGTTGTGAATATGATGTTCACCTGTAATCTTGTGAATATGATGTTCACCTGTAATCTTGTGATTGTGATGTTCACCTGTAATCTTGTGAATATGATGTTCACCTGTAATCTTGTGATTGTGATGTTCACCTGTAATCTTGTGAATATGATGTTCACCTGTAATGTTGTGATTGTGATGTTCACCTGTAATGTTGTGAATATGATGTTCACCTGTAATCTTGTGAATATGATGTTCACCTGTAATCTTGTGATTGTGATGTTCACCTGTAATCTTGTGAATATGATGTTCACCTGTAATGTTGTGATTGTGATGGTCACCTGTAATGTTGTGATTGTGATGTTGTGAATGTGATGTTCACCTGTGATGTTGTGATTGTGATGTTGTGAATGTGATGTCACCTGTGATGTTGTGAATGTGATGGTCACCTGTGATGTTGTGAATGTGATGGTCACCTGTGATGTTGTGAATGTGATGTCACCTGTGATGTTGTGAATGTAATGATCACCTGTGATGTTGTGAATGTGATGTCACCTGTGATGTTGTGATTGTGATGTCACCTGTGATGTTGTGAATGTGATGGTCACCTGTAATGTTGTGAATGTGACGTTCACCTGTGATGCTGTGATTGTGATGTTGTAAATGCGATGTCACCTGTGATGTTGTGAATGTGATGGTCACCTGTGATGTTGTGAATGTGATGGTCACCTGTGATGTTGTGATTGTGATGTTGTGAATGTGATGTCACCTGTGATGTTGTGAATGTGATGGTCACCTGTGATGTTGTGAATGTGATGGTCACCTGTGATGTTGTGAATGTGATGGTCACCTGTGATGTTGTGAATGTGATGTCACCTGTGATGTTGTGAATGTGATGGTCACCTGTGATGTTGTGAATGTGATGGTCACCTGTGATGTTGTGAATGTGATGTCACCTGTGATGTTGTGAATGTGATGTCACCTGTGATGCTGTGATTGTGACGTTCACCTGTGATGTTGTGAATGTGATGGTCACCTGTGATGTTGTGAATGTGATGTTCACCTGTGATGTTGTGAATGTGATGTCACCTGTGATGCTGTGATTGTGACGTTCACCTGTGATGCTGTGATTGTGATGTTGTGAATGTGATGTCACCTGTGATGTTGTGATTGTGATGTTGTGAATGTGATGTCACCTGTGATGTTGTGAATGTGATGGTCACCTGTGATGTTGTCCACTGATGCGAGTGGAGCCGTGTTCATCATATTCACCCCGAACAGCAGCACGAAGCAGGTGGTTAAAGTGACCAGCATGTAAATGGGAGCCGCCAGAGCCCAGTATCTGTGGACAGGTGAACACATTACTCTCATCCACGGTGAGATCTACACACAACACAAGAGTGTCACTCACTTCTGAGGCCAGTAGGTCAATCCGGCAGAATGAAGCCAGTCGTCAGGAACAGAAGCCCACACCACATACAGCACTAAGAGGAGCAAACACACAACACACCTGGTCAACACACCTGATATCACACCACTAACGGGAGCAAACACACAACACACCTGATATCACACCACAGCACTAAGAGGAGCAAACACACAACACACCTGACATCACACCACTAACTGGAGCAAACACACAACAGCGCAATAGAAATAAAGGTCATTTAATTTATTAATCATGAAAAATATTTCAAATAGTCAAGAAATTGATAATGCTTATACTGTGATTTTTTTCATTAGTGTTTTAATGTAAACCCCTTATTAAAACTACTTCCGTGATCAAAGTTGCGAGTAAGAAGTGGCTTTCCCAGTTATTATAAGATGTTTGGATCATAAAGTTTATTGAAACATGTCATTGGTGTTACAGTGTGTAATGCCCAATCTATTAATATAGTCTGACTACACTACAGGTAAGTATTTTTGATTATTATTGACAAAATTCTCACTGGTTTCAACACTTTCTTCATTTGATTTTTTTTCCAAAGCGACTTATGAGAATCAAACTAATGAGTCAAAAATAAAGAACAAAGGTCAACTGGCTCTTGACAAGTAATAATGAAAAATGTTAATAAATGCATATCATAAACATGTATTGGAGAAAAGCGACCTGACGGACATATGTAAACATGTTTATCGAGTGCCGAGTGTAGATGTAACGTTAGCAGAGACGTACAGAACCCGCAGTGAGAGCCCAGGAACAGCACGAACCCGTAGATCGCTCTCTCGGGGAGCGGGGAGGGAGAGTTCTCCAT
Source organism: Rhinichthys osculus (assembly GCA_029959095.1). Lineage (NCBI taxonomy): Eukaryota > Metazoa > Chordata > Actinopteri > Cypriniformes > Leuciscidae > Rhinichthys > Rhinichthys osculus. Next base: position 31,598,645 of record JARWKJ010000024.1, read on the forward strand.
CTCCTACATCAACAACTTCGGCTTCGGCGACGGAAGAGCTTCGATCGGTGTGGAAATCATCAGATCATAAATAATACATAAATATCGCTTCTCTCTCTCTCTGGTGCGGGTTAGTCTATGAGGAGCGCTGTGTGTGCAGTGCTGCCCCCGTGCGGACTGGAGACACACACACACACACACACACACTCTCTCTCTCTCTCTCTCTCTCTCTCTCTCTCTCTCTCTCTCTCTCTCTCTCTCTCTCTCTCTCTCTCTCTCTCTCTCTCACACACACACACACACACACACACTCAGGGCCGTGCACAGACA
>JARWKJ010000024.1:31606453-31716453 GCA_029959095.1 Rhinichthys osculus
GGACTGTCAGTAATGTGTGTGTGTGTGCAGCAGGAGGACTGTCAGTAATGTGTGTGTGTGTGTGTGTGTGTGTGCAGCAGGAGGACTGTCAGTAATGTGTGTGTGTGTGTGCAGCAGGAGGACTGTCAGTAATGTGTGTGTGTGTGTGTGTGCAGCAGGAGGACTGTCAGTAATGTGTGTGTGTGTGTGTGTGTGTGTGTGTGCAGCAGGAGGACTGTCAGTAATGTGTGTGTGTGTGTGTGTGCAGCAGGAGGACTGTCAGTAATGTGTGTGTGTGTGTGTGTGTGTGCAGCAGGAGGACTGTCAGTAATGTGTGTGTGTGTGTGTGTGTGTGTGCAGCAGGAGGACTGTCAGTAATGTGTGTGTGTGTGTGTGTGCAGCAGGAGGACTGTCAGTAATGTGTGTGTGTGTGTGTGTGTGTGTGTGTGTGTGCAGCAGGAGGACTGTCAGTAATGTGTGTGTGTGTGTGTGTGTGTGTGTGTGTGTGTGCAGCAGGAGGACTGTCAGTAATGTGTGTGTGTGTGTGTGTGTGTGTGCAGCAGGAGGACTGTCAGTAATGTGTGTGTGTGTGTGTGTGTGTGTGTGTGTGCAGCAGGAGGACTGTCAGTAATGTGTGTGTGTGTGTGTGTGTGTGCAGCAGGAGGACTGTCAGTAATGTGTGTGTGTGTGTGCAGCAGGAGGACTGTCAGTAATGTGTGTGTGTGTGTGTGTGTGTGTGTGTGTGTGCAGCAGGAGGACTGTCAGTAATGTGTGTGTGTGTGTGCAGCAGGAGGACTGTCAGTAATGTGTGTGTGTGTGTGTGTGTGTGTGTGTGCAGCAGGAGGACTGTCAGTAATGTGTGTGTGTGTGTGTGTGTGTGTGTGTGTGCAGCAGGAGGACTGTCTGGCGAAGGCGATCGAGTGGCTGCTGGACTCTGGAGTTCCTGGTGTTCGGCAGAAGCTGCTGGATCTCGGCTCAGTGGAGATTCGCTACCGCACGCTGCGCTTCGTCTTCAACGAGTGTGAGTTTCATTCATGTCCGTCAGCCACCCCACAGTGCGAGATCAGGGCTGGGCCGAACAGATTCATTTATCCATTAGTCGTTCTCATTTTGATGAACCGATATTGATTCTTTAATCCCAAGGCTGATCTATTAGATGCTGTTTTCAGCGGATGCCCTAACCCTCCTCTAAACACTCTCTGCAGCTCCGGCCATACTATCATCTCTGGTACTTCTGATATGAAACAGTCTCATCATGTGACCAGATTAGATGAGGTCATGTGACTGTCGGTGTCCAGATTAGGTGAGGTCATGTGACTGTCGGTGTCCAGGTTAGATGAGGTCATGTGACTGTCGGTGTCCAGATTAGATGAGGTCATGTGACTGTCGGTGTCCAGATTAGATGAGGTCATGTGACTGTGTCCAGATTAGATGAGGTCATGTGACTGTCGGTGTCCAGATTAGGTGAGGTCATGTGACTGTCGGTGTCCAGATTAGATGAGGTCATGTGACTGTCGGTGTCCAGATTAGGTGAGGTCATGTGACTGTCGGCGTCCAGATTAGGTGAGGTCATGTGACTGTCGGTGTCCAGATTAGGTGAGGTCATGTGACTGTCGGTGTCCAGATTAGATGAGGTCATGTGACTGTCGGTGTCCAGATTAGGTGAGGTCATGTGACTGTCGGTGTCCAGATTAGGTGAGGTCATGTGACTGTCGGTGTCCAGATTAGATGAGGTCATGTGACTGTCGGTGTCCAGATTAGATGAGGTCATGTGACTGTCGGTGTCCAGGTTAGATGAGGTCATGTGACTGTCGGTGTCCAGATTAGATGTGATCATGTGACTGTCGGTGTCCAGATTAGATGAGGTCATGTGACTGTCGGTGTCCAGATTAGATGTGATCATGTGACTGTCGGTGTCCAGATTAGATGAGGTCATGTGACTGTCGGTGTCCAGATTAGATGAGGTCATGTGACTGTCGGTGTCCAGATTAGATGAGGTCATGTGACTGTCGGTGTCCAGATTAGATGAGGTCATGTGACTGTCGGTGTCCAGATTAGATGAGGTCATGTGACTGTCGGTGTCCAGATTAGATGAGGTCATGTGACTGTCGGTGTCCAGGTTAGATGTGATCATGTGACTGTCGGTGTCCAGATTAGATGAGGTCATGTGACTGTCGGTGTCCAGATTAGATGAGGTCATGTGACTGTCGGTGTCCAGATTAGATGAGGTCATGTGACTGTCGGTGTCCAGATTAGATGAGGTCATGTGACTGTCGGTGTCCAGATTAGGTGAGGTCATGTGACTGTCGGTGTCCAGGTTAGATGAGGTCATGTGACTGTCGGTGTCCAGATTAGATGTGATCATGTGACTGTCGGTGTCCAGATTAGATGAGGTCATGTGACTGTCGGTGTCCAGATTAGATGTGATCATGTGACTGTCGGTGTCCAGATTAGATGAGGTCATGTGACTGTCGGTGTCCAGATTAGATGAGGTCATGTGACTGTCGGTGTCCAGATTAGATGAGGTCATGTGACTGTCGGTGTCCAGATTAGATGAGGTCATGTGACTGTCGGTGTCCAGATTAGATGAGGTCATGTGACTGTCGGTGTCCAGATTAGATGTGATCATGTGACTGTCGGTGTCCAGATTAGATGAGGTCATGTGACTGTCGGTGTCCAGATTAGATGAGGTCATGTGACTGTCGGTGTCCAGATTAGATGAGGTCATGTGACTGTCGGTGTCCAGATTAGATGAGGTCATGTGACTGTCGGTGTCCAGATTAGATGAGGTCATGTGACTGTCGGTGTCCAGATTAGATGAGGTCATGTGACTGTCGGTGTCCAGATTAGATGAGGTCATGTGACTGTCGGTGCCGTCATGTGACTGTCGGTGTCCAGATTAGATGAGGTCATGTGACTGTCGGTGTCCAGATTAGATGAGGTCATGTGACTGTCGGTGCCGTCATGTGACTGTCGGCGTCCAGATTAGGTGAGGTCATGTGACTGTCGGCGTCCAGATTAGGTGAGGTCATGTGACTGTCGGCGTCCAGATTAGGTGAGGTCATGTGACTGTCGGCGTCCAGATTAGGTGAGGTCATGTGACTGTCGGCGTCCAGATTAGGTGAGGTCATGTGACTGTCGGTGTCCAGATTAGGTGAGGTCATGTGACTGTCGGTGTCCAGATTAGGTGAGGTCATGTGACTGTCGGTGTCCAGATTAGGTGAGGTCATGTGACTGTCGGTGTCCAGATTAGGTGAGGTCATGTGACTGTCGGTGTCCAGATTAGATGAGGTCATGTGACTGTCGGTGTCCAGATTAGATGAGGTCATGTGACTGTCGGTGTCCAGATTAGGTGAGGTCATGTGACTGTCGGTGTCCAGATTAGGTGAGGTCATGTGACTGTCGGTGTCCAGATTAGGTGAGGTCATGTGACTGTCGGTGTCCAGATTAGGTGAGGTCATGTGACTGTCGGTGTCCAGATTAGATGAGGTCATGTGACTGTCGGTGTCCAGATTAGATGAGGTCATGTGACTGTCGGCGTCCAGATTAGGTGAGGTCATGTGACTGTCGGCGTCCAGATTAGGTGAGGTCATGTGACTGTCGGTGTCCAGATTAGGTGAGGTCATGTGACTGTCGGTGTCCAGATTAGGTGAGGTCATGTGACTGTCGGTGTCCAGATTAGATGAGGTCATGTGTCTGTCGGCGTCCAGATTAGATGAGGTCATGTGACTGTCGGTGTCCAGATTAGGTGAGGTCATGTGACTGTCGGTGTCCAGATTAGGTGAGGTCATGTGACTGTCGGTGTCCAGATTAGATGAGGTCATGTGACTGTCGGTGTCCAGATTAGATGAGGTCATGTGACTGTCGGTGTCCAGATTAGATGAGGTCATGTGACTGTCGGTGACCAGATTAGATGAGGTCATGTGACTGTCGGTGTCCAGATTAGATGAGGTCATGTGACTGTCGGTGTCCAGATTAGGTGAGGTCATGTGACTGTCGGTGTCCAGATTAGATGAGGTCATGTGACTGTCGGTGTCCAGATTAGATGAGGTCATGTGACTGTCGGTGACCAGATTAGATGAGGTCATGTGACTGTCGGTGTCCAGATTAGATGAGGTCATGTGACTGTCGGTGTCCTGCAGAACACGTTTATGAGACCGTCTCGCCCACAGATGCGCGTTATCTTCAGGTGGTGTCGTGCAGTAAGAAGAAGGCCATCGCCGAGCTCAAGTACGAGCCGGACGCCTGGACTCTGTCGGTGAGAGACGCTCGTGTTCTTCTGTAACGACTGCAGACACACACACACACACACACACACACACACGTTCATCATGAGTGTTGTTGGAGATCTGCTGTTTTGACTCTATTACAGAAAAGCGACGATATGAAAAACAAAGGAAATGAGCAGTTCCAGAAAAAGAAATATGACTTGGCTCTAAAGTCTTACACTAGAGCCATTAAATACCAGTAAGTGTCGGAGCTTCGTCACCGCTTTACTCCACACCAGTTCTGTCTCTGTCTCTCGCCTGTTCATCTCTCTTCTGTGTTTCAGCCCTAATAACCACATCCTGTACGGGAACCGGGCGCTCTGCTTGATCCGCTCTGAGAAATATCTGTGAGTGTTACTCCCACTGTTGCGGTGCACATTACTGAGGAGTGTGTGTGTGTGTGTGTGTGATACTGATTGTGGAGCTGTTTTCAGGAAAGCACTCGGCGATGGAAAGAGAGCCATTATTCTGCAGCCAGACTGGGCCAAGGTATTCATTATCATCATCATCATCAGTTTCATTCAATTCACGTTTATTTGTATAGCGCTATTCACAATACACAACATTTCAAAGCAGCTTTAAAGTAAATGCAGAGTCCACATTACAGTGTACAGTGATGTGTTCCTGATGTGCTGATCTAGCTCTGCTGGGACTCGGGGATATCGGGCATCATCTGAATATTAACGATTGATTCTGATTCTAATCAATTCCTAATTTCGATTCCAATGTGGTAAAAAACAGCAACTTGGATATCATTCACATTTAGTCTTATTACAGAACTGTAACTGCAGCTGAATATCATGAGCAGAAATCATCAGCTGAAGAACACTTACACAGGAGCGTTAGCCTGAGCTTTAAACACACCATAGAAGAACAACTAGCCCAACTAATGTACACTTCCAGCATTATTAAAGACGAGTAAACACTTTAGCAAAACACAAATTAGCAATCGCAACACATAGACACAACTGAACAAAGATACGATTGAAATAAACAGTGTTTTAAGATTTTCAGGTTCAGGAACTGTAATTAAATGATAAATAACACGGCAGTTTATCAATAAAATATACATTACAGATATAGTCACAGTTCTTCAGTGAAGAGCGAGTGTGTGTTCTCCGTCTCCTGTTGTGTGATTAGTGTTATTATAGAGACGCAGGAATATGAGCGCTGTCACTTTAAGAGCTGCGGGTCCAGGACACCGACACACACACGAGCACAGAACACACAGTCTCTCGCGCTTTAACTTATATTGAAAGGAATCGATAAGAGGAATCGAAATTAAAAGTTTATAACAAGTGTCTGATTCCAGCCCTCAAGTGTTCGATTTTCGATCCCCAACCCCAGACTCGGGTCGGACTCTCCCTCATACAGTGTTTTGGTCTCCTCCAGGGTCATTACCGCTTCTGTGACGCTCTGTTCTACCTGGGCGAGCACCAGAAGGCCGTGTTGGCCAACCGCGAGGCTCAGGTGGCGTGCGGCCACGACCCCGACGGGCTCAAAGACCTGCACCAGCAGTGCGAGCGCTTCCACAGCGAGCTGCAGGAGAGCGCCGGTAACACACACTCACACGCGCAGCGCTTGTGTCCTGTGCGGAGGATTCTTCTGTTATTGCTGTCTTTATGGATTATGCGGTCCTCGTGATGTACTTTTATATTATTTTGAAGGTTTCAAAAACATCTTGCCAAAGCCCTGCAGTTGAAAATGATCCAGCTGGCTCACACTGGCACATTTACAGAGATGATGATTAGTGTGTGTGCTCCTCTCACCGCTTCATTACTGTTGTGTTTCCGCAGGCATGAAGTCCAACAAGACTGAAACTAAAAGGATTTCTTCTAAAACCAGGTTTGTTACATTTGAGTGTTCACCAGACGGGTCCAAGACTCCAGGACTTTTGTTGCACTTTAACCACGAATACACACAAATAAAAATGAATGGATTCTAAGAGTTTTGTGGTTGAAATTTAAAAAGTAACTAATCCTTACTTTTCAACCTGTTCTCCTCCAATTTGACCCATCAGGAATGAATGGAATGCGAGAAATGCTTCAGTTCACTTAGAACTTACCAAAAAAATATTGTATAATGTGTGCATGTGTGTCTGAATGCACACTGAGGAAACTGGCTTTAGGACCCGGCGGAACAGCTCCTCTGCATATAGAGCTATAAGCCCATCTAGAGGCAGGAAATATCATGTGTTATTATTATATTCCACAAGAGCCCAAAGATGTAAGATATTAAGAGCTGAATTAAAAGGGTTATGCATGAAATTGTGAGTTATTTTGAATTTAAGTTGAAAGAATGTGAGGAATGTGCTTAAACTACTATTTATTATTTGTTGATCCACTAGTAATTTAAAGGTGAGAAGTGTGAGGGAAGGGTGAGGGTTAAGTGTGTATTGTGCTCATGGTTGAGTAGAGCTTGTGTTTGTGACGCAGAGCGCATGCGGGCGATTCCTCATCTCAGCATCAGAGATCCACTCGCCAGCCTGAAGCGGCGTCTCGGTCCTCCAGCCTGGAGAGTGCGGTGAGAGCTTCCCTTCTGAACACCTGAACACATCTGAGTCTCTGTCACGAGTGCTCGGCCGATACACAGCTCCGTCACTGTCACCGTAGTCTCGCATAGCCAGACCTTCAGACTGACGGCTGAAGGTCTGGAATTCATAGCAGCTTTCTTTGGCCTAGGCCCGCCCATAAGGCCGTTTGACCGACATGTTAAACAACCAATTACAGATCGTTTCGTTCAGCGTCACATTTCGGGGTGTGGAAATGTCCCCACAACAACAGACCTGCGTGCAACAAGTCAGTCAGCATAGAAAATCAAAGAAGGAGAAGAAAACTTCAAGAGTCTATGCCGTGAACCTCGTAGCTCGTAGCTGATCTTGATAAATGCTCATTGTCACTCATGTAAACACTAGGGGTGGAACGGTACACAGAAGTCACGGTTCGGTTCATACCTCGGTTCAGACGTCACGGTTCGGTACGATTTCGGTACAATGGAGTGAATAGCAAAACAAAAATATAGAAGGCATTTTATATAAATGTGTTAAGCCTTGTATTTTTTAAATACGTTTTTTTAATAAAGGCATATAACCAGTTTATTTGTAGTGCACTGACAGTAGTTTTATATAATTAGTTTATTAATTAAATTATTAAAAAGACGAAAAGACCTTGAGATATGTTTGGTAATTGTACCTGAATGAATTTAAAATTAATTTGCTATTTCAGATCAAGATATTTGTTTTCCTTCATTTTAATTAACTAACTTTATTCTCATCTGAATTATAAATAATTGATTTCCGTATAAAATAATACTACCACTAAAAACTTTTGCTAACAGTTGTAGGTTACAGTTTGATAAGAGTTTAGAGTGTGACAAAAGCACAATGTTGTGTTTTATTGCGAGTGTACACAAATATAAGTAAACAATTTGCAGTTTTAATGATGATCTGTATGAAAAAAATGACGGAGTATGCATTGCAATCTTGATCGCAGCCTGTTCATTGCTGCGTTCAGTCACACCAAAAGCGAATAGAGCGAAATTTATCGCTATTTAAGAGTTTTTTTTTTATTTGTACCGTGTATTCTCCGTGCAAATTCTTGCACCGAACCGTGACGCCCGTACCGTTTCGGTTCAATACGAATACATGTACCGTTCCACCCCTAGTAAACACAACAGTTTTTCTTCCGCAATCACACGTCTGCGCTTTGTTTCCCGGCGGACCGAAAATAAACGCGACACTCGCGCCCCCCCGGAAATCCGAGAAAATTCAACCAATCAGATGAGGACTTCGACATTCCTGAAGTGTTTCCAGTTAAGTGTACCTTATGCATCAGCCGTTTAGCCAGCGTTCTGTGGGCGTGACGTCTGAGGCTGAGACTACTGTCACCGTCACCTCAGCGTTCAGCAGACGCGCAGCTTAGGGCTGGGAAACCATTAAACGCTTACAAATTAAAAGTTTGTTTTTACATAATATATGTGTGTAATGTGAATAATTATTCTGTATATATAAATACTAATGCATGCATTTAAGAAATATTTGCATGTTTATACTATATGGGGCTGAAACGATTCATCGAGTTACTCTATTAACTCGATTACAAAAATTCCTCGAGGCAAAAACTCTGCCCCGTTATATTCCTATGACGCGCACTCTACGCGCGGATCTTTACTATAGCGCGTGATACATTTTGAATTTAGTTGGCGTGATGGCGGAGAGTAAAGATGTCCATAAACGGCAGAGAATGTCTAAAGTTTAGGATCATTACATACTTAAAAAGGAAGAAAACAAGGTGCAATGCGTCTCCTGCAGAGTTGACCTGGCATAGGCTAGCACAGCCGTACGACTTCACTGATCCAGCATCTGACCCGAACACACCCACTGCGTGCTCTCACCAGCGTCGCTGAAACAAGGGAAACTAATGGTGTGTTCACACCGAACGCAAATAGAGCGGCAAATACGCGTTTATCACGTCTAGTTAGACGCTTGAACATTCGCTCGATTTAAAAATGTTCAACTTGCGCGGAACACGTTCACGGCAAACGCGTCGCCCAATTCGCGTCAGTTGCGACGCCCGGCGCCAATGATCAAGCATTTGGCATTATTTATAAAAAAAATAAAAAAAACCTGGTATTTATTCCAACTCCAAGATTTGGCTCCAAAACTAAGCCTATTTATTGCAATTCTATTCGCGTCTTTGCATTGACTTTGTATGTAATCTACTGGCGTTCGGTGTGAACACACCATAAGCCTATGATACATTGATGTTCGCTGATTTTAATCCCATACTGTATTTGTAGCGATGTCGTGATGCGGTTTGACTAGATATGATGTTTAGCTTTGATGTTTTTAAGTAGTAAACGTATTCATGTTCAATTGCAAGAGAGTATAGCCTAAAAAAAGAACCCCTTCACACACACGCACACACACACACACACGCAAACACACACACGCACACACACACACACACACGCGCACCCTCGTCTCTCTCACGCGCCAGATCAATTGCGGCAATGCATCACATATGCTTAAACTTTTATGTAGCCACGCAACAACAATTTCAGCATGCCTTCACTGTACACACCGCGACGTGACGGAGGAACTAATGTTGTATTGCAGTCTTTGCGAGACCTTGTTTGTGTGTCACGTCTTCCACATAGTTACAGACAACAACAAAAAATGAAACTCCCCAGCCGGCTTCTCCAAATCCACTCGTACTTTTGGGGAAGACATTTTAATCGGCTACCAAAGTAATTGTGCATAGAACATTGTTGGCACTTATAGTAAATGGGTAGAAATGGCAATAAACAGGCTTAGTTTTGGAGCCAAATGTTGGAGTTGGAATAAATACCAGTTTTTATTTTATTTTTTATAAATAATGCCAAATGCTTGATAATTTTACACCCACATCATTTTCGTTATGCATTGTTTGTTTTGGTTGTTTAAAAACACAAAAAATGTTTTATCCGATTACTCGATTAATCGATTACAAAAAGTATCGATAGCTGCAGCCCTAATACTATATATATATTTATATATAATTTATATTATATATAAATACAATTTTTATAAATCAATAAAACAGTTTTCTTAAATATATACATGCGTGTGTGTGTGTTCTATACAGAATAATTATTCACAGTACACATATATTATGTAAACACAAACTTTTATTTTGTAAGCGTTTAATCGTGATGAATCGTTTCACAGCCCTAGCGCATTTATGATTATTTAATAAGTCTTTGCTTATCTAATAAAGGTTTATGTCCTCAAACCTGGCAAGCGAGTCCAGCTGTGAGATCTTGTGTTTGTAAAGGTGCTGATATACTTCAGGTCTTTTCGGTCTTATTAATTTCTGTGTGTGTGACATCAGCGCTGTATTCTCATAACTGGAAAAATATGATTCCCAGACGAGTGCACTGAGATTTACCAAAAAAAAGTGTTTTTACGATCTTTAAATGAAATGTTGTGATCGCTTTATATGGGCCTCCTATTCTCTAGCATTGGCCATCACTGTCGGTCGGCCACTGCTTCCTGTGTGTGTGTGTGTGTGTGTGCTCTGCTAGTGTAATGACTGTGATGTTCTTCTCTCGCAGCAGAGCTCTGAGAACGGCAGACCCCGCGGGAACACTGCAGGTGAGGGAGGACCGCATTCTTCACATATTTCAGTAAAGCTTGAGTTCACACGTGCACTGCTCTCCTGAACGCTTGACTTCACACGTGCACTGCTCTCCTGAACGCTTGAGTTCACACGTGCACTGCTCTCCTGAACGCTTGAGTTCACACGTGCACTGCTCTCCTGAACGCTTGAGTTCACACGTGCACTGCTCTCCTGAACGCTTGAGTTCACACGTGCACTGCTCTCCTGAACGCTTGAGTTCACACGTGCACTGCTCTCCTGAACGCTTGGGTTCACACGTGCACTGCTCTCCTGAACGCTTGAGTTCACACGTGCACTGCTCTGCTGAACGCTTGAGTTCACACGTGCACTGCTCTCCTGAACGCTTGAGTTCACACGTGCACTGCTCTCCTGAACGCTTGAGTTCACACGTGCACTGCTCTCCTGAACGCTTGAGTTCACACGTGCACTGCTCTCCTGAACGCTTGAGTTCACACGTGCACTGCTCTCCTGAACGCTTGAGTTCACACGTGCACTGCTCTCCTGAACGCTTGAGTTCACACGTGCACTGCTCTCCTGAACGCTTGGGTTCACACGTGCACTGCTCTCCTGAACGCTTGAGTTCACACGTGCACTGCTCTGCTGAACGCTTGAGTTCACACGTGCACTGCTCTCCTGAACGCTTGAGTTCACACGTGCACTGCTCTGCTGAACGCTTGAGTTCACACGTGCACTGCTCTCCTGAACGCTTGAGTTCACACGTGCACTGCTCTCCTGAACGCTTGAGTTCACACGTGCACTGCTCTCCTGAACGCTTGAGTTCACACGTGCACTGCTCTCCTGAACGCTTGAGTTCACACGTGCACTGCTCTCCTGAACGCTTGAGTTCACACGTGCACTGCTCTCCTGAACGCTTGAGTTCACACGTGCACTGCTCTCCTGAACGCTTAACTTTTTGCTGTTCAAAATTTACTAAATTTATCATTCATTCAGTTCATCATGAATCCATTTTTCAATCCGTGTTTTTGAGTTATCCTGAACCACTATTGTCCACCTATAGTAGGTGTTTACATTGGGACTGTTTTACACTGGTTCGGATGCGGAGGAGCCCAGTGCCTGCGTGACTCGTCATAGACGTACACAGAGAGTAGTTCCGGCTACAATGTTCTTTCCGAAAGACGCATTATTCTGTTAATAAACACAAGTTTATTATCGCTCGCTATGGTGCCAAAAGTGTAAAAAATAAATCCTCACAAATAACTTGCAAGTATTGAGGCCCCAGACAGCAGTCATTTAGTAATAGCCTATATTCTTTCTATTTTTTACCTACACACCACTGTGAATTTTTGTTTTTGGATTTCAAATAGGGCCAATATATAGGCTTCTCCTAGGCTTACGTTTTTAAATTACAAAGGGCCTACTGATGTTTTTGTCATTGTATTTTCAATATTATTGGCTATTATTTGTGCATAAACATATCTGGTTATAGTAAACATACCGTTTGTTTGAAAACAACATATTTTGTCATCCTTGCTGCAAGCTTACAAGAGCGATAATATCATTAAATGTGAAGGGGGCCCTAAAATATTTTCTTGGTAAAAAGGGGGTCTCAGACAAAAAAAGGTTGGGAACCACTGACCTAGTGGACATTAGTGTTAACTCTCTTAATTTACTCTTAGTCCTGTCCAATATACTATTTTAGTTATCGTCATATTTAGTCAACCTTGTTCTGTTTTTTAGTCAAGTTTTAATCGACTTTTAGTCAGCTATAGGATTTACTCCTAAAATTACTTTTGTTTTGCATTAATAAGTAAAGCATTAATTACTTATTAATGCTTAGCATTAATGCACGTTTGACAGTAAAGCACTGAGCTTGAGTTGACATGCAAAACAAATTTACATTTATAAACCACAGTAACATGCGAAAACCTAATTTTTGATATGGTAAATTTTTAATATTCTACTCGTATTAAATGGTGCCGTTGATCTTCTATAGTGTCGTATTAAACCGACCAACAGCTTTAGTGAATATAAAAGAGGCGATCTTTACTTGCTTTCTGTGCAATTCAGTCACAATTTGAAGAAAAGTTTGTTTTAATAAAGAGTTTTTGTCTTCCTACTTCACACTTCAGTACAAAAAAGTGGCAATTTTTTTTTCCTGATTTCATAATGTCTAAATATAAATTCTAAAGAAAATGTGTGAAGGAAAATATATCAGGGAGTGGAAACGGCTGAAAACCTGTAAGCGCTTCAGTGGAAATCAGTCTTTTTATTTTAAAATAGTGTTTTTTTCCCTCATATGTCAGTTTTCCTACATTTGGAAACTTAGTTTTACAAATGAGGACAATTTCTGAAGGATGAACAAATGTTTTTTTGATATCACATTAAATATTATCCGATTTAAATGTTATTTTTAGAGTTTTGAAATGCTAGAAAAAGTGTGAAGCTCTTGAACGTCCTTGAAGTCCTCGATTGTCACTCGGGAAAGGTTGTACGATCCCTGAGATGTAGAAACGTATGGCTATTTCTGCCACGCTAGCATGATTACAGTTAGCACTACTACATTAAATCCATGGTGAATGTTGGGGATTTGTGGACTAAAAAAGCTTTCTATAACTTGTTAATTCAGAAGAGCGACTAGCCGAACTAATGTACACTTCAAGCATTATTAAACACAAGTAAACACTTTGTCATTAAAAAAGAACAAATCAAAAATTAGCAGCAAATAGACACAACTGAACAAAGATGCGATTGAAATAAACAGTGTTTTAAGATTTTCAGGTTCAGGAACTGTAATCAAATGATAAATAACACTGAAGTTTATGAATAAAATATACATTACAGATATAGTCACAGTTCTTCAGTGAAGAGCGTGTGTGTGTTCTCCGTCTTCTGTTGTGTGATTAGTGTTATTATAGAGACGGAGGAATATGAGCGCTGTCACTTTAAGAGCTGCGGGTCCAGGACACCGACACACACACGAGCACAGAACACACAGTCTCTCGCTCCAGTGGTTTACACTCATATTGAAAGGAATCTAAGTTTTAATTAAATTACAAGTATTGGATTCCAGATATCCCAACCCAGATGTAACTTCTCTTATAAAATAGCTGAAATGTGAGGATTTAAATTGTATAAAGTTTTTTTTGTTGATCCTGTATTAGACTCGTTTAAACTGACTGTAAAAACCACGATTTAAAGAACTTAACAGTTTACAATTGAATGTTTCTATAGACATTGCCCTATTCATTTTATTTGTGCAGGTCTTAGGCCTTAAAGGAGTAGTTCACTTCAGAATAGATCTCGGGTGACGGGGGAGAGTAAATTATCAGGAAATTTTATTTCTAAGTGAACTACTCCTTTAAATTTGACTAAACCCTGCAGATAACCCGTTTAAAACCTGTAATTTATACTGTAATGGCAGTAGGCTTCTCTCTCGTCTGAACACACACACACACACACTGCTCTTTATATCTGTACTGGACGTGTTATCTGGAAGTGAAGGCTGTATCTCACGTCTGTTCCCAGCGCTCATCCCTCTCCAAGGTCACTGATGGCTCGTGGGTAATGTGCTGTTATGGGCTGGCACACAGAATGAAGCTTGAATATCTTGTGTAATTGAAAGAATGTTTTCCTTCATGTTGTCATGAGGAAGTGTGTGTCACGCTGTTTCCGGCGAGTGCCGCGCTGGCTCCCTCCTTCATCTGATGCGTTGGTTTCTCGACGCTCAGGTGTTTAGCGCTAGCGGTTCTTCTGGTTCTGCGGGTTCTTTCTGAACGCAGGAGTGATTTATGTATTTATTTCCTCAGGAAAGTTTCTTCATTTGAACTCTAATCTCTAATTTCCCTTGTTTCCAGGGAACTCTGGAGCTCGAGCCCATCCTGAAGAACGAGCTGACAGACTCGCAGACATGAAGAGGTAATAAACCGGGTTATTGTCATGAAGTGACCAGAAAACAAGCTAATTCTTTCGTTCGGTCAAACATGTTTTAATCAATCAATGCGTTGATAGAAATCTGACTGACATTAGTTGTAAAGGATGTTTGTGAAGAGTTCTTTAATCTTTAAAGTGAAACTTGAGCTTCTAATGACAGGTGCAATAAAGCTAGATTTACTTTCATTTCTCAGGCGCTCAGTGTCAGGAACTTTCCTTCTGTTTGTGATGCTGAACTTGTCAAACAAACCATTCGCTTTACAATAGGCATGTGTTAACCAGCACGGTCTAACTGTGAACATTTATCAATCTTAATAGTTGTTCATGTTCACAATGCGTTAATTAGTTAACTTTTCCCCTTAAAAAGTGTTAGTTAATGTTGAACTTGACATTAAATGAGATTATTAAATGCTGTAGAAATGTTTTTTTTTTAGTAAATAATGCAACTTTGTGAAGTGTTACCAAAACATGAAATAAACATTTAACTTGAATAACATATATTTAACTTTTTTCAGCTAGTTGCCAAGGTAAAATTTTTAAAGTACTAAAATAACAAAATTTTAATCTATGTAGACTTTATGGCATAGAAAAATGGCAAACACAACAACTACTAAAACTAATTAAAATGAAAATTTAGACAATCTGGTAACGCTTTACAAAAAGGTTCATTAGTTCGCATTAGCTAATGTAGTAACTAACATGAACTGTTCATTGTTAATTAACGGTCATAAACCGCCAGGGCGAGGCGTCTGTACGAACTGGCCAGCGTCTCCTCTTATGGGCGAAGAGCGACACGCGTTCCCTGAGAGCGGCGCATGTGCCGGGCGAACTGAACCCGGAGCAGAACTGCTGTCCCGGGGCCACGTGTCCCCAGGGGCCCCTCCGTCCCCACACGGCCCACTCGCCCTGGGACGCTTCGGGAGGGCAGAGGTCGAGCTCTTCGCCTCCGGAGACCACTCTCGCTGCCCAGTGTTATTCTGCCCACGAACGGCCCAATCTTCCCCTGTATGCTCCCCCGGTCACGCTCCTCCCTCACGTCATAGAAAGTACATTAATAAATCATTTTAAATGCACATTTTAAAAAGCGCTTTTTAAAAAGCATTTGGCAAACCTTTTCTCTCTCTATTTACCAGGTGCTTTTTCGCCAAATGCTTTTCTTTGTCCATTTGTCAATCGTGTTAAAAAATACCATTGGACAGTACACGCGTGGGAGCAACCAATCAGCTTTGAAGCTCCTCCCCCAGGTCACAGAAGGGATCAGGGAGGGCAGACACACAGTCCTGCTC
This sequence comes from Rhinichthys osculus, assembly GCA_029959095.1. Taxonomy (NCBI): domain Eukaryota; kingdom Metazoa; phylum Chordata; class Actinopteri; order Cypriniformes; family Leuciscidae; genus Rhinichthys; species Rhinichthys osculus. The sequence goes on from JARWKJ010000024.1 coordinate 31,622,036, forward strand.
GTGTACACAGACCCAGCCTGGGTTCCCCGAGGTGATCCAGCTGCTCACAGCCGCCCCGTGGCCCATACCCCTGAGGGAAGACCATGTCCACTTGTTAGCTGCCGTGTCAAAAGTAACCCTAAACAGAATGCAGGTTTTACAAAATTCGGCTGCCAGAATCCTTACAAGAACTAACATACGAGACCATATTACTCCCGGTTCGGAGTCTTTGCACTGGCTTCCCATTAGGTTTAGGGTGGAGGTTTACGCTTCTCGTCCGCTGTGCGATACCTTGAGTTGTCCTAGTTGTCCGGGGTGCGACCCCCTTCACTATGCATTAACGACGATTTGAGACAAATATAATGTAAATGTAATATAAAACTGTGTAAATGGCGCTCTGTGGCGCGGCAGGATTTGAACACGGTCCTGAGCCGTAGCTGGGCGCCGCGGACAGACGGCGGATGGCGCCGCCGGTGTGTGTACACTCATAGAGAAGAATGTGTTCGAGTTTTAAGACGCGGCGCTGCGCTACTCGTCCGGTGTGCGTCCCCCTTCAGGCCAAGCGTCCCAACTGGGGTCATAGAACATGTCGTTCCGCTTAACATGGCGTAATCGAGTCGTTAATGTGTTAACTAACAGGAACTATCAAATTAACAAAATACTTGTTACAGTATTTATTAATCTTTAATGTTAGTTAATAATAATACAGCTGTTCATTGTTTGTACATGTTAGTTCACAGTGCATTAACTAATGTTAACAAATACAGCCTTTGATTTTAATAATGTTATTAATAATTGTAATAATGCATTAATAAATGCTGAAGAAGTATTGTTCATTCTTAGTTCATGTTAACTAAGGTTGTTAACTAATTAACCTTATTGTTAAGTGTTACCCAAAATCTAAACTAAAATCTGATGAGAGTATATTAACATATCAGCTGTTTGACTCCTGAGGAATGTGACCTTGAGCTCTTGGATAATGTTTATTTCTGCTGAATCTTGTCCTAGTGAAATGAGTCCACGGAAGAGTAAGAAAGCTTCAGGTGTTCTGGAGAAGCCGTCGGTGCGCAGCAAACACACACCTGTCCCGGAGCGCAGCAAACACACACCTGTCCCGGAGCGCAGCAAACACACACCTGTCCCGGAGCGCAGCAAACACACACCTGTCCCGGAGCGCAGCAAACACACACCTGTCCCGGAGCGAGCCGACAGTCCAGCGGTGAGTGTCACACAGAGCAAACTCCTGAGCAGTGTTGGGGAAACTCATTACAAGTAACTTGAGTTATGTAATCAGATTACTTTTTCAAATAAGTAACAGTAGTTAGTTTTCCCATTTATTGACTGACAGCTCTCCTGTCCCCATGTTGAGACAAATTGAGACGAAGTGCAGAGGCCTTGTGTGTGTGTGTGTGTGTGTGAACATTTTCTAATGCTACATGATATATCAAAATCATTTAAAATGATGCTTGAATAATTAACAGGCGTGCAGATGTGTGTGTGTAACGCTGACGTGTGTGTGTAACGCTGACGTGTGTGTGTAACGCTGACGTGTGTGTGTAACGCTGACGTGTGTGTGTAACGCTGACGTGTGTGTGTAACGCTGACGTGTGTGTGTAACGCTGGCGTGTGTGTGTAACGCTGGCGTGTGTGTGTAACGCTGGCGTGTGTGTGTAACGCTGGCGTGTGTGTCTGTAACGCTGGCGTGTTTGTCTGTAACGCTGGCGTGTGTGTGTAACGCTGGCGTGTTTGTCTGTAACGCTGGCGTGTGTGTGTAACGCTGGCGTGTGTGTGTGTAACGCTGTCGTGTGTTTGTAACGCTGACGTGTGTGTGTAACGCTGACGTGTGTGTGTAACGCTGACGTGTGTGTGTAACGCTGGCGTGTGTGTGTAACGCTGGCGTGTGTGTGTAACGCTGGCGTGTGTGTGTAACGCTGGCGTGTGTGTCTGTAACGCTGGCGTGTTTGTCTGTAACGCTGGCGTGTGTGTGTAACGCTGGCGTGTTTGTCTGTAACGCTGGCGTGTGTGTGTAACGCTGGCGTGTTTGTCTGTAACGCTGGCGTGTGTGTGTAACGCTGGCGTGTGTGTGTGTAACGCTGTCGTGTGTTTGTAACGCTGTCGTGTGTGTGTAACGCTGTCGTGTGTGTGTAACGCTGTCGTGTGTGTGTAACGCTGTCGTGTGTGTGTAACGCTGTCGTGTGTGTGTAACGCTGGTGTATGTGTGTAACGCTGTCGTGTGTGTGTAACGCTGGTGTATGTGTGTAACGCTGGTGTATGTGTAACGCTGACGTGTGTGTGTAACGCTGGTGTATGTGTGTAACGCTGGTGTATGTGTAACGCTGACGTGTGTGTGTAACGCTGGCGTGTGTGTGTAACGCTGGCGTGTGTGTGTAACGCTGGCGTGTGTGTCTGTAACGCTGGCGTGTTTGTCTGTAACGCTGGCGTGTGTGTGTAACGCTGGCGTGTGTGTGTGTAACGCTGTCGTGTGTTTGTAACGCTGTCGTGTGTGTGTAACGCTGTCGTGTGTGTGTAACGCTGTCGTGTGTGTGTAACGCTGTCGTGTGTGTGTAACGCTGTCGTGTGTGTGTAACGCTGGTGTGTGTGTGTAACGCTGTCGTGTGTGTGTAACGCTGGTGTATGTGTGTAACGCTGGTGTATGTGTAACGCTGTCGTGTGTGTGTAACGCTGGCGTGTGTGTGTAACGCTGTCGTGTGTGTGTAACGCTGTCGTGTGTGTGTAACTCTGTCGTGTGTGTAACTCTGGCGTGTGTGTAACGCTGGCGTGTGTGTAACTCTGGCGTGTGTGTAACGCTGTCGTGTGTGTGTAACTCTGTCGTGTGTGTAACTCTGGCGTGTGTGTAACGCTGTCGTGTGTGTAACTCTGGCGTGTGTGTAACTCTGGCGTGTGTGTAACTCTGTCGTGTGTGTAACTCTGGCGTGTGTGTAACGCTGTCGTGTGTGTAACTCTGTCGTGTGTGTGTAACGCATGCAGTGTGTGTAATGCAGTGTGTGTAACAGTGAAAAATATCGTGATATGAATTTTGGCTCATATCGCCCAGCCCTAGTGTCAACTTCTGTTAAGGACAACATCTCATAAACCATAACAGACAATGGCCAACATGGCCTACGGCTATTCTTAATAATAACATTAAAACGAAAAATTATTTTAACCCATGAATGAGAATAGCCTACTGTATAGCCAACAAATAGCTCACAGACAGGTGTTAAAACATAACACAACGGTTTTTCTTTATTGAAATTTCGTTTTTATTTCATTAAATTTAGTTTTTCTTTATTTGAATTTCGTTTTTATTTATTGAAATTTCGTTTTTCTTTATTTGAATTTCGTTTTTATTTCATTAAATTTAGTTTTTCTTTATTTGAATTTCGTTTTTATTTATTGAAATTTCGTTTTTATTTATTGAAATTTCGTTTTTATTTATTTAAATCTACCCTTTACTGCGACAGTAATTTGTTAGTCAGAAAAAATAGTTAACAGACCTGCGCCAGAACAGCGTGCCAGCGGGAAGCGGCGCGCCTCGCGGTCAGGGCTTATACGCTCCGAGAACGCATTATAGTGATATAAAACACATGTTTTATATCACCAGTGCAGTGTCCGTTATCAGAGCATATAAGCCCTACCCGCGAGGGGCGCCGCTTCCCGCGCGCAAGCTGTTCTGTAGTTTATAAAAAGTTTATTAATTCTGAACGTGCCGAGTCTCGCGTGTCTATCTATTGCACCAAATGCGACACTGCACTCCCTTGTGAAGTCGATTGGATAAACGTTCTCGAAATAATCAAAATGCTAACACACAGACAGACATGGGCTTGCGGGTGTCGCGTTTTCAGATGATACATCATAGATGATGTGACTGGAAGCACTGTATCACACAAGTTGCAACTTACAACTATGTCATGTTTTTTTTGGTGAAATGGTCCCACACACTACTTTTCTTTGCACGCTTCATCCTGTCGTCTGCCCTGGCTCGAACCTCGAGTGTTTTAGCCTGTAGGTTTACTTTTCGCAAACCTTGTGAGCGCGCGAACCCAAACGCTGTGACCTCGCGCCAAATGTTTTTATTGGTTTATTAAGTACAAACAGGCGAGTTATGAAAAATTGAGTGTGAGGGATTTGTTCACATCACACAAAAATATCTTGGAATGAGATGGCTAACTGGAGTAGCGTTTAGTCTACTGTCTATAATAGCCTAATTTAGAGATGACTTTTTTTTTTTTTTACCGACTACCGAGAACTTTGATCGGTTAATGTTGATACGGTCAACCATCGGTTAAACGGTCATCGGTTAACATCCCTAGTGTGTGTAACACTGTCGTGTGTCTAACTCTGGCGTGTGTAACTCTGGCGCGTGTGTGTGTAACCTGTCGTGTGTGTGTGTAACGCTGTCGTGTGTCTAACTCTGGCGTGTGTAACGCTGTCGTATGTGTGTGTAACCTGTCGTGTGTGTGTGTGTGTAACGCTGTCGTGTGTGTGTAACGCTGGCGTGTGTCTAACTGGCGCGTGTGTGTAACGCTGGCGCGTGTGTGTAACGCTGGCGCGTGTGTGTAACGCTGGCGCGTGTGTGTAACGCTGGTGTGTGTGTGTGTGTGTGTGTGTGTAGGAGGCCATCAGCGAGGCGTGTTCGAGAGAGCTCTTCTGTGCTGCGGTTCAGGAGGGTCACACGGCTCTGAGTGACCAGCGCTGCAGAAACGCTCATCAGTCCTTCACTGTGGCCCTGCGGATCCTGGAGTCCAGCGGCACCACGGTAACATAGCGCTACACACACACACACTCACTGGCTACGCTTACATGCACAACTTCTGTTTCAATCGGACTGAATTCATTCCGATTGATGAATCTGAATGTAGTGTTTACATGAACGCTAAACATGATCGGGTTGATGTGTCACAAGCTTCAAATCGGAATATATTTTTTGACATGCGCACACTGTGCGAATATACAGAGTTTCCCGATGTTTGCGAATAATAACCATTCTCCTACATTGATTCTTTATTTATTTTAAACAGCAGCCTTTATCTATTTCTGGTCATAATTTGGAGCCGCTGTGCCGCTGCTTATGTTGATCACACAGTAAAAATGCCCAAACCCAGTGGTGTGTGTGTGTGAGTCTGAAGCGGCACTGGTGGCCGTCATCCTGCTCCACTTCACACACACACACACACAGAGAACGAGGATTATAGAATTACAGGAAACTCGTTTATACGACGAGGAACAAGCTCGTTCAGCGCATCACACATTGCGTCACACACACTATTTCTACATCATTACGCTATTTCTACATCATTACGCTATTTCTACATCATTACGCTATTTTTACATCATTACGCTATTTCTACATCATTACGCTATTTCTACATCATTACGCTATTTCTACATCATTACGCTTACGCTATTTCTACGTCATTACGCTATTTCTACGTCATTACGCTATTTCTACATCATTACGCTATTTCTACATCATTACGCTATTTCTACGTCATTACGCTATTTCTACATCATTACGCTATTTCTACATCATTACGCTATTTCTACGTCATTACGCTATTTCTACATCATTACGCTATTTCTACATCATTACTCTATTTCTACGTCATTACTCTATTTCTACGTCATTACTCTATTTCTACGTCATTACGCTATTTCTACATCATTACGCTATTTCTACATCATTACGCTATTTCTACGTCATTACTCTATTTCTACGTCATTACTCTATTTCTACGTCATTACTCTATTTCTACGTCATTACGCTATTTCTACATCATTACGCTTACGCTATTTCTACATCATTATGCTATTTCTACATCATTACGCTATTTCTACATCATTACGCTATTTCTACATCATTACGCTATTTCTACATTACGCTATTTCTACATCATTACGCTATTTCTACGTCATTACTCTATTTCTACGTCATTACTCTATTTCTACGTCATTACGCTATTTCTACATCATTACGCTATTTCTATGTCATTACTCTATTTCTACGTCATTACTCTATTTCTACGTCATTACGCTATTTCTACATCATTACGCTATTTCTACATCATTACGCTTACGCTATTTCTACGTCATTATGCTATTTCTACATCATTACGCTATTTATACATCATTACGCTATTTCTACATCATTACGCTATTTCTACATTACGCTATTTCTACATCATTACGCTATTTCTACGTCATTACTCTATTTCTACATCATTACGCTATTTCTACATCATTACGCTTACGCTATTTCTACGTCATTACGCTATTTCTACATCATTACGCTATTTCTACATCATTACGCTATTTCTACATCATTACGCTATTTCTACGTCATTACGCTATTTCTACATCATTACGCTATTTCTACGTCATTACGCTATTTCTACATCATTACGCTATTTCTACATCATTACGCTATTTCTACATTGCGCTATTTCTACATCATTATGCTATTTCTACGTCATTACGCTATTTCTACATTATTACGCTATTTCTACATCATTACGCTGTTCCTACATCATTACGCTATTTCTACGTCATTACTTTATTTCTACATCATTACGCTATTTCTACATCATCACGCTATTTCTACATCATTACGCTATTTCTACGTCATTACGCTATTTCTACATCATTACGCTATTTCTACATCATTACGCTATTTCTACATCATTACGCTACGCTATTTCTACATCATTACGCTATTTCTACATCATTACGCTATTTCTACGTCATTACGCTATTTCTACGTCATTACGCTATTTCTATGTCATTACGCTATTTCTACATCATTACGCTATTTCTACATCATTACGCTACGCTATTTCTACATCATTACGCTATTTCTACGTCATTACGCTATTTCTACGTCATTACGCTATTTCTACGTCATTACGCTATTTCTACGTCATTACGCTATTTCTATGTCATTACGCTATTTCTACATCATTACGCTATTTCTACATCATTACGCTATTTCTACGTCATTACGCTATTTCTACATCATTACGCTATTTCTACATCATTACGCTATTTCTACGTCATTACGCTATTTCTACATCATTACGCTATTTCTACGTCATTACGCTATTTCTACATCATTACGCTATTTCTACATCATTACGCTATTCTACATCATTACGCTATTTCTACATCATTACGCTATTTCTACATCATTACGCTATTTCTACATCATTACGCTATTTCTACGTCATTACGCTATTTCTACGTCATTACGCTATTTCTACGTCATTACGCTATTTCTACGTCATTACGCTATTTCTACATCATTACGCTATTTCTACATCATTACGCTATTTCTACATCATTACGCTATTCTACATCATTACGCTATTTCTACATCATTACGCTATTTCTACATCATTACGCTATTTCTACATCATTACGCTATTTCTACATTACGCTATTTCTACATCATTACGCTATTTCTACATCATTACGCTATTTCTACATCGCACATGCGCAGTCTTTCAGTTTGGGTTTTCAGTCGGATCAAGTGTTCACATGTTCTCTCCATCGCATTAGAAAAGGAATAAAGACTCCTTTCCACCCGATCGCGTGTCTTTGGGATCGAGCTCGATCGGGGCGATTAAAGTGTTCACATGAAGGATTTTCAGTGCGATTGAGCCGTCAGTCCCATCACTAGCGGATGATTTGGTTGCATGTAAACGTAGCCGATGACGCAACTTCATCAAATATGAGACACACTGCTGTAAAGCTGCTCTAAAGGACAGTCATTATACAGATACATTCAGTTCAAGATGTGTCTGTTTCCATCCAAAGTTGAGAATTAAGTTGGAATATTGCATAAAACATTTGAGAATAAAGCAGTGTTTTCCACCCATGTGTTCAAGAGAACAAAATCAGCTCTTCCTTGGAATTTGGAGCAAAATATCAGTAAGTTTCTGCAATCTGGCTGTTTCCCTTCATCATAAACGAGTGTGTGTCGAGCGTCAGACGAAACACCGTAAACACTGTCGTGTTCTCTGGCGTGCGGACGCTGGTGTTCGGGAACACACTCGTGTGTGTGAGACGCTTCTGGAGGGAATTACACCCAATCATGATCACACACTTCCACTCCGGCCTTTATTTAATGTGCATTTTTAGAAGTTATGCACATCTTGCTGCTTCTATCCAATGTTGTTATGCAATATCCCATAATTCAGATTAACAGGTGTATGAAACCCAGCTGGAGAATCAGCGCGCGCGTTTGACTCTGCAGAACGGCGACTCTCGGTGTGTGTGAATGTTGTGCTTGGACACTGGGCTCTGACACTGAATGGTTGCACTGGTTCACGAGTGTCCACTTCTGCTTCTTCAGGCGCTGGGTCTGACGGAGCTGGATAAAGCTGTGCTGGTGTATGGGTACGCCACCGCCCTGCTGGAGATCGGACAGCCAGAGGTAATGCAACACGGGTCGGTGTGAGGTAGTGTAATATTACGCACACGTAGAGGCGGTGAGTCTGAAGCGCCAGACCGTACATGCAGGCTCGGGATACTGTCCTCCGAATAATGAGATCTCTGATTGTAGTCCTTGGGAAAAAAAAGAAAAAAGTCCTGGAATTTGTTTTTACAGAATCTGTACGAACGCTGTTAAAATAAGCTGTAAACTGCAAAAACATGAATGTCATTGTTGGTCCTGATAAAGTGTGTGTGTGTGTGTGTGCAGGAACTGGCTGAAGCTCAGAGGAGGTTCGCCACGTTAGAGTCGTCAGACAGGAAGTTCCAGTCGCTGGTGCATTATGGGATGGGGCGAGTGTATCTGAAGGAGAACAGGTTGGTGTTGATGAACGCTCTCCGCCGGATCGTCTCGCACGTCAGGCTCATGTTCTGTGTTTTACAGGTTTGCTAAAGCCCTGGAGCGCTTCTCTAACGCGCAGCTCATGATTCAGAGACACGTCACGCCTGGGAAACTCACCTGGCCCACCACTAAAGCTATCGTTGAGGAGACGCAGGCGGCCTGTTTAAAGGTGTGTGTGTGTGTGTGTGATTACTGCCATCCATCAGGATATTCTGGGATTCAGTGTCTGATTTAGTAGGACATAATGATTTTAAACAGTTCTCACTTTGATGAACCGGTATCAATTCCCAAGATAGCTCCTGCCATCCAATAATCACAATAATAATCTGATACTTCTGATATGAAACAAAGTATCATCTTTCAAATCAGTTTCTTCAGTAAATTCAGTCTATAAATGTGTGTGTGTGTGTGTGTGTGTGTGACAGATGAACCGATCATCTCTTCCTCTTTACTACTACGATTTGATTTCAATTTAGTCACAAGCAATTCGATTAAATTCCGATTTCAATTCGATATCGATTAGTTTGTATATGTACTGTATTTCTCTCCAGTAATCTCTCAGAACTAAAGCTGTGAACTCCAGGAACCCTCAGTCGGACATTACTGTAATATTACAGGTTACAGTTACTACTGATTTATATACAAACATTTAAATTACCCAAGCCTGTTTTTATTAAAGTGACTTTTTAATGACATAATTATATTTCTACTGTAATTTGCTTTTTGAAATATACATTTAAACGGCGGCTGTCATAACTTGTTTTTATGACGAATATATTCAAATCAATATTGAAGAACAGGTCGAGTAAAAATATAATGAATACATCATAGTGCATGTGTCAATCAGAATGCTCCTATCTAGAGTTATTTTTCTAAATGACGAGTTTGTGTTCACTGAATGGCTTTCTGAGGTAATGTGGCGTTGCGTCACATTATTGTTCTCCAGCTGTTATTGACTGATTGATGAAACACTGATTAATGGATTATGAGACATGATTGATTTCAGGAAGTTGTTCTGCATCGTTCATCATTCCTTCTGATGTTCACTGATGTTTATTTGCTGCTGTAACTAGTAGTAAAGAGGAGGAGATGATCGGTTCTTCTGTCACACACATTAAACACACACACACACACACACACATTTGACTGAATTTACTGATGAAACTGACCGAAGCCGAGAATGTTTCATATCAGAAGTATCAGAGATGATAGTATGGCCGGAGCTGCAGAGAGTGTTTAGTGGAGGGTTAGCGCATACGCTGAAAACAGCATCTAAAATATCAATATCGGTTCATCAAAATGAGAACGATTAAAATCGAGCTCTAGTATAGATGACTAACCCTGAGAGCTGTTATGATCTGATGATGATGATGATCTCACCTCTGTCTCGAAGGAACACCTGCAGAGGTTTGTGGAGTTGTGTAAGTTTCCTCCTAAAGCAGACGCAGTGTGTCGACATCAGCACTGCCTCGCTCACACCATCCACATCTACTTCAGCGACCCCGACTTTAAGGTGAGTGAGAGAGAGTGGGTGAGCGTTGGGGTGAGCGTTGGAGTGAGCGTTAGGGTGAGCGTTGGGGTGAGCGTTGGGGTGAGCGTTGGGGTGAGCGTTGGAGTGAGCGTTGGAGTGAGCGTTGGAGTGAGCGTTGGGGTGAGCGTTGGAGTGAGCGTTAGGGTGAGCGTTGGAGTGAGCGTTGGGGTGAGCGTTGGGGTGAGCGTTGGGGTGAGCGTTAGGGTGAGCGTTGGAGTGAGCGTTGGGGTGAGCGTTGGAGTGAGCGTTGGGGTGAGCGTTGGGGTGAGCGTTGGGGTGAGCGTTGGGGTGAGCGTTGGGGTGAGCGTTGGGGTGAGCGTTGGAGTGAGCGTTGGAGTGAGCGTTAGGGTGAGCGTTGGGGTGAGCGTTGGGGTGAGCGTTGAGTGAGCGTTGAGTGAGCGTCGGGGTGAGCGTCGGGGTGAGCGTCGGGGTGAGCGTCGGGGTGAGCGTCGGGGTGAGCGTTGAGTGAGCGTTGGGTGAGCGTTGGGTGAGCGTTGGAGTGAGCGTCGGGGTGAGCGTTAGGGTGAGCGTTGGGGTGAGCGTTGGAGTGAGAGAGAGTGAGCGTTGGAGTGAGCGTTGGAGTGAGCGTTGGAGTGAGCGTTGGGGTGAGCGTTGGGGTGAGCGTTGGAGTGAGCGTTGAGTGAGCGTTGGAGTGAGCGTTGGTGTGAGCGTTGGAGTGAGCGTTGGAGTGAGCGTTGGAGTGAGCGTTAGGGTGAGCGTTGGGGTGAGCGTCGGGGTGAGCGTTGGGGTGAGCGTTGGGGTGAGCGTTGAGTGAGCGTTGGGTGAGCGTTGGAGTGAGCGTCAGGGTGAGCGTTGGGGTGAGCGTTGGGGTGAGCGTTGGGGTGAGCGTTGAGTGAGCGTTGGGTGAGCGTTGGGGTGAGCGTCGGGGTGAGCGTCGGAGTGAGCGTTGGGGTGAGCGTCGGGGTGAGCGTCGGGGTGAGCGTCGGAGTGATCGTTGGGTGAGCGTTGGGGTGAGCGTTGGGGTGAGCGTTGGAGTGAGCGTTGGGGTGAGCGTTGGAGTGAGAGAGAGTGAGCGTTGGAGTGAGCGTTGGGGTGAGCGTTGGAGTGAGCGTTGGGGTGAGCGTTGGAGTGAGCGTTGGAGTGAGCGTTGGAGTGAGCGTTGGGGTGAGCGTTGGGGTGAGCGTTGGAGTGAGCGTTGGAGTGAGCGTTGGGGTGAGCGTTGGAGTGAGCGTTGGGGTGAGCGTTGGAGTGAGCGTTGGAGTGAGCGTTGGAGTGAGCGTTGGGGTGAGCGTTGGGGTGAGCGTTGGAGTGAGCGTTGGAGTGAGCGTTGGGGTGAGCGTTGGGGTGAGCGTTGGGGTGAGCGTTGGGGTGAGCGTTGGAGTGAGCGTTGGAGTGAGCGTTGGAGTGAGCGTTGGGGTGAGCGTTGGAGTGAGCGTTAGGGTGAGCGTTGGAGTGAGCGTTGGGGTGAGCGTTGGGGTGAGCGTTAGGGTGAGCGTTGGAGTGAGCGTTGGGGTGAGCGTTGGAGTGAGCGTTGGGGTGAGCGTTGGGGTGAGCGTTGGGGTGAGCGTTGGGGTGAGCGTTGGGGTGAGCGTTGGAGTGAGCGTTGGAGTGAGCGTTGAGTGAGCGTTGGAGTGAGCGTTGGTGTGAGCGTTGAGTGAGCGTTGAGTGAGCGTTGAGTGAGCGTCGGGGTGAGCGTCGGGGTGAGCGTCGGGGTGAGCGTCGGGGTGAGCGTTGAGTGAGCGTTGGGTGAGCGTTGGGTGAGCGTTGGAGTGAGCGTCGGGGTGAGCGTTAGGGTGAGCGTTGGGGTGAGCGTTGGAGTGAGAGAGAGTGAGCGTTGGAGTGAGCGTTGGAGTGAGCGTTGGAGTGAGCGTTGGGGTGAGCGTTGGGGTGAGCGTTGGAGTGAGCGTTGAGTGAGCGTTGGAGTGAGCGTTGGTGTGAGCGTTGGAGTGAGCGTTGGAGTGAGCGTTGGAGTGAGCGTTAGGGTGAGCGTTGGGGTGAGCGTCGGGGTGAGCGTTGGGGTGAGCGTTGGGGTGAGCGTTGGGGTGAGCGTTGAGTGAGCGTTGGGTGAGCGTTGGAGTGAGCGTCAGGGTGAGCGTTGGGGTGAGCGTCGGGGTGAGCGTTGGGGTGAGCGTTGAGTGAGCGTTGGGTGAGCGTTGGGGTGAGCGTCGGGGTGAGCGTCGGAGTGAGCGTTGGGGTGAGCGTCGGGGTGAGCGTCGGGGTGAGCGTCGGAGTGATCGTTGGGTGAGCGTTGGGGTGAGCGTTGGGGTGAGCGTTGGAGTGAGCGTTGGGGTGAGCGTTGGAGTGAGAGAGAGTGAGCGTTGGAGTGAGCGTTGGGGTGAGCGTTGGAGTGAGCGTTGGGGTGAGCGTTGGAGTGAGCGTTGGAGTGAGCGTTGGAGTGAGCGTTGGGGTGAGCGTTGGGGTGAGCGTTGGAGTGAGCGTTGAGTGAGCGTTGGGGTGAGCGTTGAGTGAGCGTTGGGTGAGCGTTGGAGTGAGCGTCAGGGTGAGCGTTGGGGTGAGCGTTGGGGTGAGCGTTGGGGTGAGCGTTGAGTGAGCGTTGGGTGAGCGTTGGGGTGAGCGTCGGGGTGAGCGTCGGAGTGAGCGTTGGGGTGAGCGTCGGGGTGAGCGTCGGGGTGAGCGTTGGGGTGAGCGTCGGGGTGAGCGTCGGGGTGAGCGTCGGGGTGAGCGTCGGGGTGAGCGTTGGAGTGATCGTTGGGTGAGCGTTGGGGTGAGCGTTGGGGTGAGCGTTGGAGTGAGCGTTGGGGTGAGCGTTGGAGTGAGAGAGAGAGCGTTGGAGTGAGCGTTGGGGTGAGCGTTGGAGTGAGCGTTGGGGTGAGCGTTGGAGTGAGCGTTGGGGTGAGCGTTGGAGTGAGCGTTGGAGTGAGCGTTGGAGTGAGCGTTGGGGTGAGCGTTGGGGTGAGCGTTGGAGTGAGCGTTGAGTGAGCGTTGAGTGAGCGTTGGAGTGAGCGTTGGGGTGAGCGTTGGAGTGAGCGTTGGGGTGAGCGTTGGGGTGAGCGTTGGAGTGAGCGTTGAGTGAGCGTTGAGTGAGCGTTGGAGTGAGCGTTGGGGTGAGCGTTGGAGTGAGCGTTGGAGTGAGCGTTGGAGTGAGCGTTGGGGTGAGCGTTGAGTGAGCGTTGAGTGAGCGTTGGGTGAGCGTCGGGGTGAGCGTCGGGGTGAGCGTCGGGGTGAGCGTCGGGGTGAGCGTTGAGTGAGCGTTGAGTGAGCGTTGAGTGAGCGTTGGGGTGAGCGTTGGGGTGAGCGTTGAGTGAGCGTTGAGTGAGCGTCGGGGTGAGCGTCGGGGTGAGCGTCGGGGTGAGCGTTGAGTGAGCGTTGGGTGAGCGTTGGGGTGAGCGTTGGGGTGAGCGTCGGGGTGAGCGAGAGTATTGAACTGAATCTGCAGTGTGTTGATGTGTGTGTTCTCAGGGCTTCATCCAGCTGATCTGCTGTCAGAGCTGCAGAGTCGAGTTTCATATGAGCTGCTGGAAGAAGCTCAAAACACTTTCATTCTCTGATAAGAATGACAAGGTCAGAATGCGTGACTCAGTGATTGAGATCTGAAGAGGACAGACACTCACTCGCTCTCTCCTTTCACTGCAGGATTTTCTAAAAGATTTGTGTTTTACGCCGGACTGTGGAGGGCGGATCTGTCACGTTGTAATATTTGGCTCAACGGGGCTGATTAAGTGTGAGGTGAGGTGCACTCACTCACTCATTCACTCACTCACTCACTCACTCACTCACTCACTCATTCACTCACTCATTCACTCACTCACTCACTCACTCACTCACTCATTCACTCACTCACTCACTCACTCACTCACTCACTCACTCACTCACTCACACTCACTCACTCTCACACTCACTCACTCACTCACTCACTCGCACACTCACTCACTCACTCACTCATTCACTCACTCATTCACTCACTCACTCACTCATTCACTCACTCACTCATTCACTCACTCGCTCACTCACTCACTCACTCACTCACTCACTCGCACACTCACTCGCACACTCACTCACTCACACACTCACTCGCATACTCACTCACTCACTCACTCACTCACTCTCACTCACTCACTGTCACACACACGCTCACATTCACTCACTCACTCGCACACTCACTCACTCACACACTCACTCGCACACTCACTCACTCGCACACTCACTCGCACACTCACTCGCACACTCACTCACTCACTCACTCACTCTCACACACTCACTCGCACACTCACTCGCACACTCACTCACTCACTCACTCACTCTCACTCACTCACTCGCACACTCACTCGCACACTCACTCACTCACTCACACACTGACTCACTCACTCACTTACTCTCACTCACTCACTCGCACACTCACTCGCACACTCACTCACTCACTCACACACTGACTCACTCGCACACTCACTCACTCGCACACTCACTCACACACTCACTCACACACTGACTCACTCGCACACTCACTCACTCACTCACTCACTCACTCTCACTCACTCGCACACTCACTCACTCACTCACACACACACTCACTCTCACTCACTCACTCACTCACTCTCACTCACTCACTCTCACTCACTCACTCACTCACTCTCACACTCTCACACTCTCACTCACTCTCACACACACGCTCTCATTCACTCACTCATTCACTCACTCACTCACTCACTCACTCACTCACTCACTCACTCACTCACTCACTCACTCTCACACTCACTCACTCACTCACTCACTCACTCTCACACTCTCACTCACTCACTCACTCACTCTCACACTCTCACTCACTCACTCACTCACTCACTCTCACACTCTCACACTCTCACTCACTCACTCACTCACTCACTCACTCACTCTCACACACGCTCTCATTCACTCACTCACGCACTCGCTCACTCACTCACTCACTCACTCACTCACTCTCACACACGCTCTCATTCACTCACTCACGCACTCGCTCACTCACTCTCACACACTCATTAACTCACTCCAACACACACACTCTCACTCACTCACACTTTCACTCCAACACTCTGGCTCACTCATTCACCAACACACACACACACACACACACACACACACACACACACACACACACACACACACACACTCTCTCTCACAGTGATGTTTCATGGCTGCATTTGCTAACTAACACTCTCTTCGTCTCTCAGTTTAAAACGTGTATTCCTAAACCCAGCCCTGCTGGACGAGCGAGAGTCCGGCAACGATGTTCAAGGTGACGTTTGATCCTGCTAGATTCAGCGCTTTAAGACTAAGCTTCGCTCGTTTACCGTGATTTCTCTCACTCTGCCTCAACAGTATTAAGAAGTTGAAGTCTAAAAATGATCGAAAGCTTCGTCGGAAACAGCAGAAGTTGGCGAGACGTTCTGCGTGTCGAGAGAGAGATGAAGTAAAGGCTGAGGACGCGGCTAACGAGCTAGCGGTGCAGAGAGGATCACGTGAGCACACCACACTCATTCTGTGCTCAATTTATCACCTCACTATATATATATACATATGCCCATGAAGTCAGATGATTTTATTCCTTTACAGGACTTTTAAAGGTCTAGAAACACTTAAAATTAGACACAATAAACTGTTGTTGAGAGTGAATTCATTGATTTTTACACTGGTGGTCAAAGGTTTAGAATAACTACAGTTCTGCGCACAAATCTGCATTTATTTGATCAAAAATGATGTAAAAAACAGTGAAATATTATTTAAATCAGCTGGTTTCTATGTGTGTGTCCCCAGTGTCGTTGTTTTAGCTTGTTTTGCTGTTTGAAGTGTTTTCTGAGTCCACTGTGTGTGAACTGATCTCCGTAACGCTGGGTCTCTGTTCTTATCCTGCAGCGCCACCTAGAGACTCTATTTATGTGGACCGTGTTTTACATCAAATTCATGATAACAAAGGACTTTTTAAAGAAGAGCCCGTGAATATTTCTGTGTTTTGGGAGTGGCTGCGGCCGTGGCTGGATCTGTGTGAGAGCGAGGAGTCGAGGCGCGTGTGGAGCGGGCGCAGGGACACCGGGCCGCTGGCGGAGCTGGCCGAGCTTCTGCTGGAGTCCAGGAACCGGGTCTGGGCTCGAGTCTTCATACACACACTGGCGTCCGGGCTTCATATCACACCCGGACTGCAGCAGTGGGCTCAGCATCTGGATAACGCCGGTAATCGCTCTCCTTCCTCTGCTTTCACAGATCAGTGAGATGTAGTGGCAAACCTTCAGACAGAGTCTTTGATCAGGAACCCTCTCTGAGCATAGATCAGAACATAAACGGTTGGATATGAATTAGGGCTGTGTTTCCACTAAGGATTTTCATAGTCGAATCTGATTCGTTAGATTTTGCCGTAGTCGACTGATAGTCGAACCTTTTTATTTTTTTAGATAGCAGCTAGACGTTCGGTTGAATAACTGTTTGTCTGTTATAGGACTACTCGTTCTACGTTTATTTAAAATGAACAGCAAGACAACTAGAAGTGAATGTGCTTTCCATTAAATTAATCCTTAAAAAAAAAAAACAAACAAAAAAAAAAAAAAAAACGTTGCAATGAACGTGCTTTGTTTTAAATAAATCACACACAGTAAACAAAACCTTAACAAAGGAACTTTGCAAATTAGACGCGCAAACTGCGTGCCGGTGCGGTGAGACATACATGCTCGGGCAGATTCGGCTTGAAGTCGTTCATCCTCGGATGCGGCGTCGCGCGCGCTGTTACAAAAAAAGCCGTGCACACAGCCAAGAGAAATGGGGTTTTGCCGGTCTTGCGCACCCAACGCGTCATTTTTTACCGCGCGCACCTTCGCGCTCGTGCGGACGCGTCGAGTATAAACAAGACTCCGTGTCACCGCGCGCTCTGATCGGTAAAGGGGCACAGACCTCTCCCGAATCATCTCCAGCAGTAGCAGAAGCACCACTAACTCCGCCTCCGCTTCCCTCGTAAGATGATAGTAGTATTAAACATTCTCTATGATAAAAAAAGTTTGTAAAAAATATTTTAATAGCACGGTTTTGGCGGTTATAGAGTTCTAATGACGGTGTTCAACTATAACCGTCGGTCTCACGGTTATATAATAACCGTCACACCCCTATTGGTTACATAACACTTCCCTAATATTCGACTATGAGGTTCACAGTCGAATCAGACCTCTCCGAATCGAATCGTCGAATCCTCGACTATTAGAAGTCAGCCCTAATATGAATGCTTCAGACCTAAGGCTGGTGCTCTTCGGTCATTTTTGGCTGAAAAATTTGACTTTTCCTCCATTTATTTATTTATTTAATACATGTACTTAATATAGTAATAACAGTAAATTATGCATACCGTATTTTCCGGAGTATAAGTCGCATCAGCCCAAAAATGCGTCATGACGAGGAAAAAAACATATATAAGTCGCACCTGACTATAAGTCGCAGGACCAGCCAAGGTATGAAAAAAAGTGCGACTTATAGTCCGGAAAATACGGTAATTACAAGTAAAGCCTCTGCTTTTTAAAAACAAAACAAAACCGTTTTATTCCAGCTTCATGCATTCTTTTTATCAATGTGGGAAAGTTTTATAAAAAAAGTACCTGAAAAACACATTTTTCTCCTCATCGGAATGGTATGAAACTTGGTAAAGGTTTTGGCTCTTAGTATGTGAACACACACATAAATCATGGCCATGATGTGAACAGGTTTAATGGTCCTGAAAGCAACTGTCACACTTGTGCTCCTCGCGGTCAGAAACGCGCACTGGAAATGAATGGAGTTTCCTCTAGTGGAAGCGTGTGGAACTGCAGCCAAACAACATCTCACATTTTTTTCAGATACCAGCCTCACATTTTTCATAACAATAAACATAACTTTTTTTAAGTTCACTTTTTAAAACTTTTTTCACTTCAGCAATAATCTGCCAAGTGTCTTCTTTAAAAAGAGTGCTCTAAATCTGTGCTCTAAAGCATTCACGATTTACCACAGTTTAAGATGGAAATGTAAGTTTCAGGTCTGCTCAAAAAGTGAATCAAAAAGAGGAAAGTCAAGGTTGACGGGTCTATTTTTACATTTCAGTGTGGAGTTCATGTTTGATTCTTGATCAAGTATGTATTTTCCATCTCCTCCATATATATATATATTTTTTTTTTTTGCTGATCCAAAAAAGATCTGCTTCTCAAAATCAATAAATGATCCGAACCGTGAGTTTTGTGATCCGTTGCACCGCTATTAAATAGTCTGGGTGTTTTGCCGTTTCAGTGACGTTCATGTTTGGTTCATTGGTTGAAATGTGTTTCCTGTCGTCAGGTCTGAGAGCGGCGCAGGCGTTCATCAGCCGCTACAGTGCTCATCTGGAGGAGCTGGACCTCAAGCCTCTGCTGGCCTTTACACCCCTGCACGACACGCTCCAGAAATACGCCACCGTTTCGGAGTTATTTGACCGTGACGGTTTTACAGTAATGGAGTATTTAAGGCAGGCTCCCGCTAAAGAAATGCGTCTGCTTATTTGGACTCTAGAGTCGAATCGAGAGCGCTATCGCACCTGTCACTCCATTCTCGATCAATATTTTGAAGATGGTACGTAAGCTGAAACGGGTGATGTGTGTATATATGAAGGGAGTTTTTGTGCAAATTACTTTTTCTTTATCTTCAGATGCTGTTTGTTTAGTCATTAAAAAGACGGATGATGAGGAACACATGGTAAGAGACGCGCGTTCTCGCTAGCGGTTTGTCTGGGCCGAGGTTGGGCTGTTTCAGTGATGCTTCATGTGTGTTTGTTTCAGAGTTCAATATTTAAGAGTAAAAACAGACATCGCAAGAAGAAGCAGAAGGAGTTAAAGGTGAGTGTTGTGAGTGACGTCAGTGCGCCGGTGGGCTAGAGTGCTTCATGCTCATCTGTGTGTGTGTGTGTGTGTGTGTGTGTGTGTGTTTCAGTCTGTTATTGTGCTGTCTGGAATGAGAGGGCATTCGAGAGAGGAAGATGAGGAGGATGAGCTGTTCTCTGAGGAAGACTCGCTGTGAGTTCAGTCATTGCACATCACGGCTGTGAAGTGAAGGTTCTCCTCTGTGAGATGAGTCCTTGAGTTGACTGTGATTGGCCTGTTCCAGGCTGTTCCTGAATGGCTTGGACCCGTTCAGCGTTCCCGAACACCTGCGAGGTCCGCTAGCGGAGTTTGAGGAGCAGTACGCCGGATCAGCGCACCGGAGCCATTACGAGAGGATCCTGGACAATCACCCCGACCCCACTAAAGAGAGCTTATATGAGTACGTGTGGTCGGCTTGCGCTCTAGAGTGGTTGTGTTTCTACGCTGTTATAACAACATCGTCACAGTGGCGGATTTTAGATGTCGCTGATGGGTTTGACTTGTTTCTGTAGCACATTTTTACACAGTAGTAGCAGATTATTAGCGTCCACACCAGCAGATAATAACGAACGCTATAACAATAACTATATTAGCGTCCACACCAGCGGATAATAACGAACGCTATAACAATAACTATATTAGCGTCCACACCAGCGGATAATAACGAACGCTATAACAATAACTATATTAGCGTCCACACCAGCGGATAATAACGAACACTATAACAATAACTATATTAGCGTCCACACCAGCGGATAATAACGAACGCTATAACAATAACTATATTAGCGTCCACACCAGCGGATAATAACGAACGCTATAACGATAACTATATTAGCGTCCACACCAGCAGATAATAACGAACACTATAACAATAACTATATTAGCGTCCACACCAGCGGACAATAACGAACACTATAACGATAACTATATTAGCGTCCACACCAGCAGATAATAACGAACACTATAACAATAACTATATTAGCGTCCACACCAGCAGATAATAACGAACACTATAACAATAACTATATTAGCGTCCACACCAGCGGACAATAACGAACACTATAACAATAACTATATTAGCGTCCACACCAGCAGATAATAACGAACACTATAACAATAACTATATTAGCGTCCACACCAGCGGACAATAACGAACACTATAACGATAACTATATTAGCGTCCACACCAGCGGACAATAACGAACACTATAACGATAACTATATTAGCGTCCACACCAGCGGATAATAACGAACGCTATAACGATAACTATATTAGCGTCCACACCAGCAGATAATAACGAACACTATAACAATAACTATATTAGCGTCCACACCAGCGGACAATAACGAACACTATAACGATAACTATATTAGCGTCCACACCAGCAGATAATAACGAACACTATAACAATAACTATATTAGCGTCCACACCAGCGGATAATAACGAACGCTATAACGATAACTATATTAGCGTCCACACCAGCAGATAATAACGAACGCTATAACAATAACTATATTAGCGTCCACACCAGCGGATAATAACGAACACTATAACAATAACTATATTAGCGTCCACACCTGCGAACAATAACGAACACTATAATAATAACTATATTAGCGTCCACACCAGCGGATAATAACGAACACTATAACAATAACTATATTAGCGTCCACACCAGCGGATAATAACGAACACTATAACAATAACTATATTAGCGTCCACACCAGCGGACAATAACGAACACTATAACAATAACTATATTAGCGTCCACACCAGCGGACAATAACGAACACTATAACAATAACTATATTAGCGTCCACACCAGCGAACAATAACGAACGCTATAACAATAACTATATTAGCGTCCACACCAGCGGATAATAACGAACGCTATAACGATAACTATATTAGCGTCCACACCAGCGGATAATAACGAACACTATAACAATAACTATATTAGCGTCCACACCAGCGAACAATAACGAACACTATAACAATAACTATATTAGCGTCCACACCAGCGGATAATAACGAACACTATAACAATAACTATATTAGCGTCCACACCAGCGGATAATAACGAACGCTATAACGATAACTATATTAGCGTCCACACCAGCGGATAATAACGAATGCTATAACAATAACTATATTAGCGTCCACACCAGCGAACAATAACGAACACTATAACAATAACTATATTAGCGTCCACACCAGCGGATAATAACGAACACTATAACAATAACTATATTAGCGTCCACACCAGCGGATAATAACGAACACTATAACAATAACTATATTAGCGTCCACACCAGCGGATAATAACGAACGCTATAACAATAACTATATTAGCGTCCACACCAGCGGATAATAACGAACGCTATAACAATAACTATATTAGCGTCCACACCAGCGGATAATAACGAACGCTATAACGATAACTATATTAGCGTCCACACCAGCGGATAATAACGAACACTATAACAATAACTATATTAGCGTCCACACCAGCGGATAATAACGAACGCTATAACGATAACTATATTAGCGTCCACACCAGCGGATAATAACGAACACTATAACAATAACTATATTAGCGTCCACACCAGCGGATAATAACGAACGCTATAACAATAACTATATTAGCGTCCACACCAGCGGATAATAACGAACGCTATAACGATAACTATATTAGCGTCCACACCAGCGAACAATAACGAACACTATAACGATAACTATATTAGCGTCCACACCAGCCGACAATAACGAACGATATAACGATAACTATATTAGCGTCCACACCAGCGGATAATAACGAACACTATAACAATAACTATATTAGCGTCCACACCAGCGAACAATAACGATAACCTCTCTCTCTCTCTCTCTCTCTCTCTCTCTCTCTCTCTCTCTCTCTCTCTCTCTCTCTCTCTCTCTCTCTCTCTCTCTCTCTCTCTCTCTCTCTCTCTCTCTCTCTCTCTGCTGTCGTTTAGTTATTTCGCCCAGATCCTGCAGGAGCACGGGCCGCTATGCGCCGCGGACCCGCTGATGGTGGGCGAGCTGGAGAACTTCCCTCCGGAGGCGCAGCAGAAGATCTCGGACGCCGGCGGACTCAAACCCTTCCTGCTGGAGTCCCTGCGCTTCACCATGACGGAGGAGCTGATCGGGCTGATGAAGCACGCCGTGTCCCTGACCGACAACGGCCCGTCGCACCTGAACCCGTCCGCTCGCGAGTTCTGGCCGCACGCCGACGCTCTGAGTGACGACCTCGCACAGATCAGCTTGGGTTCTTTCGATAACAAAGATGAGCCTGTGTCCTCGGATCCGTTTTTCCCCGATCCGTATGATTCTGAGTTTCCCATCACAGATTACGAGTATTTGGCCGCAGACATGTTGGACGCTGAGGAGCACGCGTGTGACGCTGTAGCGACGCGAGAAGACAAACAAACAGGCGTGTGTGTGCGGGTAAGCTGTGCCACGTGAGGGGAATGTCGTCACGTTCAGTGCCGTCTCTGACCTCTGACCTTTGCCCCTTACAGGATTTTGCAGACTATACAGATGTTTCTATCAACACAGAGCCGTCCGTTTCCTTCGAGAGGAATAATGTGAGTTGATTTCTTTGAGCCGTTCAGAGCAGGACAGTGTTTATTCAGTGTCATTCAGATACTGTCGTTTTTATTAGGGCTGGGAGAAAAAAATCGCGATATTTTTTCTTTTGTTTACAATTTTAAAATAGATTTTTTTTTTTTATTCTAGAATCGATATTAATTAGTGCTGGGCAAGTTAACGCGTTATTATCGCATTTATTAATTAATGCCAATTTTTTTTTATCGCGCGTTAACGCAGTTTTTTTGAGTGCGTGAGGCGAGCATGACCGCAACAGTTTCACAGGAACGCACCCGCCTGTCGCTGCACCTGTGCTCGACCACTTCACCTCACTCTAGGCTGATTTATACTTCTGCGTCGGACCTACGCCGGAGCCTCTACGCTATAGACTACGCGTTGGTTTTCATTTATATCTGCGTCGTTGTCCGCGTTGACGCGAAATTACACATGCAGAGGGAGAGTGTGAAACCCGGGGAGCGGTTCTAGCAATCACAGCGCTTGCGGTACGCGTAGAATTGATGTTACATTTTTGGAGAGATGCACGTCAGGGTACGCGCGCTACACAGCTGCGGCGTGAGTTCAACGCAGAAGTATAAATTGGGCTTTACCTCTGTTTAATGTAATCTTACGTGGGAAACCATGGCATGCCATGACCAAAAAAAATTTGACCCTTTGACTACATAGACTGTTTCTGCTGCTCCCTGATACAAAATACCTGTTCAGAAAAAACAAAAAAAAAAACAAGAAAACTGGACTCGTTTTAACAAGCTAGATAAAAGGTAATGCAGTGGCAAATAGCTTTGTTTAAATATTTGATTTGATTACGTTAATGTTTAAGTTGAGATTTACAAGAAATATTTTATTGATACTGTGTAAAGGGAATACTGCTGGTATAAAAGCACCTTATTTGTTTAAAGTTTTTGCAAACCACATGTTATGGCACTTTTGTAGCAGTACATTTAAATCAAAAGTGCGCAATACACTACTTTAGAATTCATTATTCAATTTTGCGCGTAACAATGCGATTAATCGCGATTACATTTTTTAATCGTTGCCCAGCACTAATATTAATACAAAAAAAAATTGCTTTATTTTTGTCCTTGCTTACAGACGAGGTTGACAGAAGTTAGCCACTTTCGTTCCAACAGAGGATGAAATGTGTCGTTATCTATGAGTGTCTAGTGATGTAATGTCCCAAGTGTGCGCGTGGAAGCGGCGTGAGACGGAGCGCACCGAAAGCCCTCGCGCCGCTCGTATGCTGAGAGAGATGAGCCTATAGAGCTGCACGATTCATCTTTAAAAGACTGATCTCGATTCAAACACCCTCGCGATCGTCTTCCAATTCGTCTGTCTATTAAACCTTTGACAATCATGTTGGTGCTGACCCGGAGAGAGATGTCATGAAACAGCTTCACAAACAGTCTTTTCAACCTCATAGTATCATTATTTATTTTATACAATAGTTCAAATTAACACAGAAGTACTGGGATGAAAGTTTAAGTTTTTCGCCACTTACTCTACTAAGTGGCGAAAAGTGACTGTTACATTTTTTTATTATTGAATCATTTATTTGAGAGAGTGTAGTACTGTAGGATGCTTCTGAAATAAAATTCAGAAAGATGGGATTTAAAAAAATTTTTTTTTATATAAATATGACTCATCTTATACATCATGTACAGTCTGTATAAGTGTATGATTTAACTTTCCACATGACTAATGTGTTAAAGAAAATCACAATACATAACGTATCGGCACCTAAGAATCGTGACCGTATCGAATCAGGAGATAGGTGTGTCGTGTACCAGTCCTACTTTTTATTAATAGTTTCTTTCGGTCATAATTAGCCTGGTTCAGGACATGATGTGAATGATAGTCAAGTCAGCTTTATTTCTACAGCGCTTTATACAGGACAGATTGTTTCAAAGGAGCTTCACAGTGATAACAGGAAAATAACAGAATCAACCATGCAAACTTCATTAAATATTAGACCTGAGCTCAGTTCAGTACTAAGTTTTGTTCTCAACTGATAGTCAAATCGATAATATTACTGAATATTAAGTGCCATTTGTACTTCAGCATTCTGTCATATTAAGGATGTCACACAAATGCAGGACTGAGAATACAAAGTGAATGCGAAGCATTAAGGGGGTAGTGCATTACCTCCCTTCTGAAACTAGTGATCTATTGGTTTACTTTTATCAAGTAGTGTCAGGACTTTCAAAACGTAAAGTCCATGTTTCCTCCAGGGCGACTTGATGCAGAAAGAGAAACAGCAGCAGCAGCTGTTGAAGAAGCTCCAGCAGATGAAGGACGATCACGCAGCCGTCCAGCAGAAGAGGGCTGAGGAGTTATCAGCGCTTCAGGAGGAGACCCAGAGGATCACACAGAGCAAGCAGGTAGAGAAACGTCCCTCAACATCTTCTGAAGCGTTTCTGTGGTTCTGCAGCTCAGACGTACGCTTGTGTTCAGATCGCCAGCGCAGAGCTCGCCATGTTCCAGCAGAAACTAGAGGAGGAGGTCAGGAAAGACCAGCAGGAGAAGAAGGAGAACCAGGAGACTCTGAAGAACCTGAAGATGGAGATCAAAGATCTGACAGATTTACATGAAAGGTCAGACACGCATTCAGAAACAGACATGAATCATTGTGAATGATGAACGCAGGATTCACACAAACACTGTACCTGTACATACTTGGTCACTCACTGACACACACATACTTACACACTCACACACATACACACTCTCTCACACACCCACACACACACACTCAGCCGCTGGTTTTCTGCTGAATGAAACTGTTTGTTTTCTCTAGTTACTCCAGAGACATCAGTGCCAAGAATAAAGAGTATCAGACCAACCTGGAGCGATTCCTTGACATCAAGTGAGTGTGAAAATATACAACATTTAGACAACGCGTGTCCCGTGTGTAACGCCTGTCCCGTGTGTAACGCGTGTCCCGTGTGTAACGCGTGTCCCGTGTGTAACGCGTGTCCCGTGTGTAACGCGTGTCCCGTGTGTAACGCGTGTCCCGTGTGTAACGCCTGTCCCGTGTGTAACGCCTGTCCCGTGTGTAACGCCTGTCCCGTGTGTAACGCCTGTCCCGTGTGTAACGCCTGTCCCGTGTGTAACGCCTGTCCCGTGTGTAACGCCTGTCCTGTGTGTAACGCCTGTCCCGTGTCCCGTGTGTAACGCCTGTCCCGTGTGTAACGCCTGTCCCATGTCCTGTGTGTAACGCCTGTCCCGTGTCCCGTGTGTAACGCCTGTCCCGTGTGTAACGCCTGTCCCGTGTCCTGTGTGTAACGCCTGTCCCGTGTGTAACGCCTGTCCCGTGTGTAACGCCTGTCCCGTGTGTAACGCCTGTCCCGTGTGTAACGCCTGGCCCGTGTGTAACGCCTGTCCCGTGTGTAACGCCTGTCCCGTGTCCTGTGTGTAACGCCTGTCCCGTGTGTAACGCCTGTCCCGTGTCCTGTGTGTAACGCCTGTCCCGTGTCCCGTGTGTGACGGCTGTCCCGTGTGTAACGCCTGTCCCGTGTGTAACGCCTGTCCCGTGTGTGGCTGTCCCGTGTGTAACGCCTGTCCCGTGTGTAACGCCTGTCCCGTGTGTGGCTGTCCCGTGTGTAACGCCTGTCCCGTGTGTAACACCTGTCCTGTGTGTGACGGCTGTCCCGTGTGTGACGGCTGTCCCGTGTGTGACGCCTGTCCCGTGTGTGACGCCTGTCCCGTGTGTGACGCCTGTCCCGTGTGTAACGCCTGTCCCGTGTCCCGTGTGTAATGCCTGTCCCGTGTGTAACGCCTGTCCCGTGTGTGACGCCTGTCCTGTGTGTAACGCCTGTCACGTGTGTAACGCCTGTCCCGTGTGTAACGCCTGTCCCGTGTGTAACGCCTGTCCCGTGTGTAACGCCTGTCCCGTGTGTGACGCCTGTCCCGTGTGTGACGCCTGTCCCGTGTGTAACGCCTGTCCCGTGTGTGACGCCTGTCCCGTGTGTGACGCCTGTCCCGTGTGTAACGCCTGTCCCGTGTGTGACGCCTGTCCCGTGTGTAACGCCTGTCCCGTGTGTGACGCCTGTCCCGTGTGTGACGCCTGGCCCGTGTGTAACGCCTGTCCCGTGTGTAACACCTGTCCCGTGTGTGATGCCTGTCCAGTGTGTAACGCCTGTCCCGTGTGTAACGCCTGTCCCGTGTGTAACGCCTGTCCCGTGTGTAACGCCTGTCCCGTGTGTGACGCCTGTCCCGTGTGTGACGCCTGTTCCGTGTGTGACGCCTGTCCCGTGTGTAACGCCTGTCCCGTGTGTAACGCCTG
Source organism: Rhinichthys osculus (assembly GCA_029959095.1). NCBI lineage: Eukaryota > Metazoa > Chordata > Actinopteri > Cypriniformes > Leuciscidae > Rhinichthys > Rhinichthys osculus. The sequence continues at coordinate 31,649,079 of JARWKJ010000024.1, forward strand.
TCCCGTGTCCCGTGTGTAACGCCTGTCCCGTGTGTAAAGCCTGTCCCGTGTGTAACGCCTGTCCCGTGTGTGACGCCTGTCCCGTGTGTAACGCCTGTCCCGTGTGTAACGCCTGTCCCGTGTGTAACGCCTGTCCCGTGTCCCGTGTGTAACGCCTGTCCCGTGTGTAACGCCTGTCCCGTGTGTAACGCCTGTCCCGTGTGTAACGCCTGTCCCGTGTGTGACGCCTGTCCCGTGTGTGACGCCTGTCCCGTGTGTAACGCCTGTCCCGTGTGTAACGCCTGTCCCGTGTGTGACGCCTGTCCCGTGTGTAACGCCTGTCCCGTGTGTGACGCCTGTCCCGTGTGTGACGCCTGTCCCGTGTGTAACGCCTGTCCCGTGTGTAACGCCTGTCACGTGTGTAACGCCTGTCCCGTGTGTAACGCCTGTCACGTGTGTAACGCCTGTCACGTGTGTAACGCCTGTCACGTGTGTAACGCCTGTCCCGTGTGTGACGCCTGTCCCGTGTGTGACGCCTGTCCCGTGTGTGACGGCTGTCCCGTGTGTGACGCCTGTCCCGTGTGTGACGCCTGTCCCGTGTGTAACGCCTGTCCCGTGTGTAACGCCTGTCCCGTGTCCCGTGTGTAACGCCTGTCCCGTGTGTAACGCCTGTCCCGTGTGTGACGCCTGTCCCGTGTGTAACGCCTGTCCCGTGTGTAACGCCTGTCCCGTGTCCCGTGTGTAACGCCTGTCCCGTGTGTAACGCCTGTCCCGTGTGTAACGCCTGTCCCGTGTGTAACGCCTGTCCCGTGTGTGACGCCTGTCCCGTGTGTAACGCCTGTCCCGTGTGTAACGCCTGTCCCGTGTGTGATGCCTGTCCCGTGTGTGACGCCTGTCCCGTGTGTGACGCCTGTCCCGTGTGTGACGCCTGTCCCGTGTGTGACGCCTGTCCCGTGTGTAACGCCTGTCCCGTGTCCCGTGTGTAACGCCTGTCCCGTGTGTAACGCCTGTCCCGTGTGTAACGCCTGTCCCGTGTGTAACGCCTGTCCCGTGTCCCGTGTGTAACGCCTGTCCCGTGTGTGACGCCTGTCCCCTGTGTAACGCCTGTCCCGTGTGTAACGCCTGTCCCGTGTGTAACGCCTGTCCCGTGTGTAAGTGTGTAACACCTGTCCCGTGTGTAACGCCTGTCCCGTGTGTAACGCCTGTCCCGTGTGTAACGCCTGTCCCGTGTGTAACGCCTGTCCCGTGTGTGACGCCTGTCCCGTGTGTAACGCCTGTCCCGTGTGTAACGCCTGTCCCGTGTGTAACGCCTGTCCCGTGTCCCGTGTGTAACGCCTGTCCCGTGTGTAACGCCTGTCCCGTGTGTAACGCCTGTCCCGTGTGTAACACCTGTCCTGTGTAACGCCTGTCCCGTGTGTAACGCCTGTCCCGTGTGTAACGCCTGTCCCGTGTGTAAGTGTGTAACACCTGTCCCGTGTGTAACGCCTGTCCCGTGTGTGACGCCTGTCCCGTGTGTAACGCCTGTCCCGTGTGTAACGCCTGTCCCGTGTCCCGTGTGTAACGCCTGTCCCGTGTGTAACGCCTGTCCCGTGTGTAACACCTGTCCTGTGTAACGCCTGTCCCGTGTGTAACGCCTGTCCCGTGTGTAAGTGTGTAACACCTGTCCCGTGTGTAACGCTTGTCCCGTGTGTAACGCCTGTCCCGTGTGTAACACCTGTCCTGTGTAACGCCTGTCCCGTGTGTAACGCCTGTCCCGTGTGTAACACCTGTCCTGTGTAACGCCTGTCCCGTGTGTAACGCCTGTCCCGTGTGTAAGTGTGTAACACCTGTCCCGTGTGTAACGCCTGTCCCGTGTGTAACGCCTGTCCTGTGTGTGACGCCTGTCCCGTGTGTAACGCCTGTCCCGTGTGTAAGTGTGTAACACCTGTCCCGTGTGTAACGCTTGTCCCGTGTGTAACGCCTGTCCCGTGTGTAACGCCTGTCCCGTGTGTGACGCCTGTCCCGTGTGTAACGCCTGTCCCGTGTGTGACGCCTGTCCCGTGTGTGACGCCTGTCCCGTGTGTAACGCCTGTCCCGTGTGCGACGCCTGTCCCGTGTGTAACGCCTGTCCCGTGTGTAACGCCTGTCCCGTGTGTAACGCCTGTCCCGTGTGTGACGCCTGTCCCGTGTGTAACGCCTGTCCCGTGTGTAACACCTGTCCTGTGTAACGCCTGTCCCGTGTGTAACGCCTGTCCCGTGTGTAAGTGTGTAACACCTGTCCCGTGTGTAACGCCTGTCCCGTGTGTAACGCCTGTCCCGTGTGTGACGCCTGTCCCGTGTGTAACGCCTGTCCCGTGTGTAAGTGTGTAACACCTGTCCCGTGTGTAACGCTTGTCCCGTGTGTAACGCCTGTCCCGTGTGTAACGCCTGTCCCGTGTGTAACGCCTGTCCCGTGTGTGACGCCTGTCCCGTGTGTAACGCCTGTCCCGTGTGTGACGCCTGTCCCGTGTGTGACGCCTGTCCCGTGTGTAACGCCTGTCCCGTGTGCGACGCCTGTCCCGTGTGTAACGCCTGTCCCGTGTGTAACGCCTGTCCCGTGTGTAACGCCTGTCCCGTGTGTGACGCCTGTCCCGTGTGTAACGCCTGTCCCGTGTGTGACGCCTATCCCGTGTGTAACACCTGTCCCGTGTGTAACGCCTGTCCCGTGTGTAACACCTGTCCTGTGTAACGCCTGTCCCGTGTGTAACGCCTGTCCCGTGTGTAACGCCTGTCCCGTGTGTGACGCCTGTCCCGTGTGTAACGCCTGTCCCGTGTGTAAGTGTGTAACACCTGTCCCGTGTGTAACGCTTGTCCCGTGTGTAACGCCTGTCCCGTGTGTAACGCCTGTCCCGTGTGTAACGCCTGTCCCGTGTGTGACGCCTGTCCCGTGTGTAACGCCTGTCCCGTGTGACGCCTGTCCCGTGTGCGACGCCTGTCCCGTGTGTAACGCCTGTCCCGTGTGTAACGCCTGTCCCGTGTGTGGCGCCTGTCCCGTGTGTAACGCTTGTCCCGTGTGTAACGCCTATCCCGTGTGTATCGCCTGTCACGTGTGTAACGCCTGTCCCGTGTGTGACGCCTGTCCCGTGTGTAACGCCTGTCCCGTGTGTAACGCCTGTCCTGTGTGTAACGCTTGTCCCGTGTGTGACGCCTGTCCCGTGTGTGACGCCTGTCCCGTGTGTAACGCCTGTCCCGTGTGTGACGCCTGTCCCGTGTGTGACGCCTGTCCCGTGTGTGACGCCTGTCCCGTGTGTAACGCCTGTCCCGTGTGTAACGCCTGTCCCGTGTGTAACGCCTGTCCCGTGTGTAACGCCTGTCCCGTGTGTGACGCCTGTCCCGTGTGTGACGCCTGTCCCGTGTGTAACGCCTGTCCCGTGTGTGACGCCTGTCCCGTGTGTGACGCCTGTCCCGTGTGTAACGCCTGTCCCGTGTGTAACGCCTGTCCCGTGTGTAACGCCTGTCCCGTGTGTAACGCCTGTCCCGTGTGTAACGCCTGTCCCGTGTGTAACGCCTGTCCCTTGTGTGACGCCTGTCCCGTGTGTAACGCCTGTCCCTTGTGTGACGCCTGTCCCGTGTGTAACGCCTGTCCCGTGTGTGACGCCTGTCCCGTGTGTGACGCCTGTCCCGTGTGTAACGCCTGTCCCGTGTGTGACGCCTGTCCCGTGTGTAACGCCTGTCCCGTGTGTAACGCCTGTCCCGTGTGTAACGCCTGTCCCGTGTGTAACGCCTGTCCCGTGTGTGACGCCTGTCCCGTGTGTGACGCCTGTCCCGTGTGTAACGCCTGTCCCGTGTGTAACGCCTGTCCCTTGTGTGACGCCTGTCCCGTGTGTGACGCCTGTCCCGTGTGTAACGCCTGTCCCGTGTGTAACGCCTGTCCCGTGTGTAACGCCTGTCCCGTGTGTAACGCCTGTCCCGTGTGTAACGCCTGTCCCGTGTGTAACGCCTGTCCCTTGTGTGACGCCTGTCCCGTGTGTAACGCCTGTCCCTTGTGTGACGCCTGTCCCGTGTGTAACGCCTGTCCCGTGTGTAACGCCTGTCCCGTGTGTGACGCCTGTCCCGTGTGTAACGCCTGTCCCGTGTGTAACGCCTGTCCCGTGTGTGACGCCTGTCCCGTGTGTAACGCCTGTCCCGTGTGTAACGCCTGTCCCGTGTGTAACGCCTGTCCTGTGTGTAACGCCTGTCCCGTGTGTAACGCCTGTCCCGTGTGTAACGCCTGTCCCGTGTGTGACGCCTGTCCCGTGTGTGACGCCTGTCCTGTGTGTAACGCCTGTCCCGTGTGTAACGCCTGTCCCGTGTGTGATGCCTGTCCCGTGTGTGACGCCTGTCCCGTGTGTAACGCCTGTCCCGTGTGTAACGCCTGTCCCGTGTGTAACGCCTGTCCCGTGTCCCGTGTGTAACGCCTGTCCCGTGTGTAACGCCTGTCCCGTGTGTAACGCCTGTCCTGTGTAACGCCTGTCCCGTGTGTGACGCCTGTCCCGTGTGTAACGCCTGTCCTGTGTAACGCCTGTCCTGTGTAACGCCTGTCCCGTGTGTAACGCCTGTCCCGTGTGTGACGCCTGTCCCGTGTAACGCCTGTCCCGTGTGTGACGCCTGTCCCGTGTGTAACACCTGTCCTGTGTAACGCCTGTCCCGTGTGTAACGCCTGTCCCGTGTGTAACGCCTGTCCCGTGTGTAACGCCTGTCCCGTGTGTAACGCCTGTCCCGTGTGTAACGCCTGTCCCGTGTGTAACGCCTGTCCCGTGTGTAACGCATGTCCCGTGTGTAACGCCTGTCCCGTGTCCCGTGTGTAACGCCTGTCCCGTGTGTAACGCCTGTCCCGTGTGTAACGCCTGTCCTGTGTAACGCCTGTCCCGTGTGTAACGCCTGTCCCGTGTGTAACGCCTGTCCCGTGTGTAACGCCTGTCCTGTGTAACGCCTGTCCCGTGTGTAACGCCTGTCCCGTGTGTAACGCCTGTCCCGTGTGTAACACCTGTCCTGTGTTATGCCTGTCCCGTGTGTAACGCCTGTCCCGTGTGTAACGCCTGTCCCGTGTGTAACGCCTGTCCCGTGTGTAACACCTGTCCTGTGTAACGCCTGTCCCGTGTGTAACGCCTGTCCCGTGTGTAACGCCTGTCCCGTGTGTAACGCCTGTCCCGTGTGTAACGCCTGTCCCGTGTGTAACGCCTGTCCCGTGTGTAACACCTGTCCTGTGTAACGCCTGTCCCGTGTCCCGTGTGTAACGCCTGTCCCGTGTGTAACGCCTGTCCCGTGTGTAACGCCTGTCCCGTGTGTAACGCCTGTCCCGTGTCCCGTGTGTAACACCTGTCCTGTGTAACGCCTGTCCCGTGTGTAACGCCTGTCCCGTGTGTAACGCCTGTCCCGTGTGTAACGCCTGTCCCGTGTCCCGTGTGTAACGCCTGTCCCGTGTGTAACGCCTGTCCCGTGTGTAACGCCTGTCCCGTGTGTAACGCCTGTCCCGTGTGTAACGCCTGTCCCGTGTGTAACGCCTGTCCCGTGTGTAACGCCTGTCCTGCAGTAACCAGTGTGCGGCCGAGCGGATGAGCCTAGAGGACGAGATCAAGAGGTTCAGAGACGCGTGTGTGAAAGCGCAGAGGAGATCCATGGCGGCTCAGGTGAGATTTCAGCACCAGCTGGTGTGTTTCATCGCCTGGCGCTGCAGTGACGCTGATGTGTGTGTGTGTGTGTGTTCAGCTGTGTGTCCTGCAGAGCCGACAGGAACACTCACTGCGGCGGCTGAGGATGAGCGTCTCTGAAGGCCAGATGATAGTCAAACACATGACGGAGGCGTCGCTCAGGTACGGCGCAGGATTCACACACAGATTCAGAAGTGTGCTGTACTCGTGTGTGTGTGTGTGTGTCTGATGACGGTTTGTGCTGCAGTTTCCCCTGCGCTGCGCTGCTGTCAGCCATAGACGACTGGAAGAGACACGTGTGTGACATGGAGGACAGAATCAACAGGACTCAGGTGAACTTCCTTCTGTTTCTCACCACAGCACACTGATTCAATGCCAGCTTACATTCAGTAGTGATGTGTGTGTGTATTTCTATCAGGTAAACTAAAAAGAGAAAAAAGTCTCAATTAAAGCTGTATATACAGGGAACCTGTCAGTCACTACATTACTACAATATTACACTTTAAAATTAACAACAGAACTTTTAAATTGCACATAAGGCAGGTTTTATTATAATGTTATAATGACACTGATGTTTATTTGCTGCAGTAACTAGTAGTAAAGAGGAGGAGATGATCGGTTCTTCTGTCACACACACACACACACACACTTACTGACTGAATTTACTGATGAAACTGACAGGATTTGAAAGATGAGACTGTTTCATATCAGAAGTATCAGAGATGATAGTATGGCCGGAGCTGCAGAGAGTGTTTAGAGGAGGGTTAGCGCATACGCTGAAAACAGCATCTAATAGATCAATGTCGGTTCATCAAAATGAGAACGATTAATCGATATTGCCAGGCCATCACACCATCACAGAAAGATCTTCCTGATTCATGAGCGTCACCTCTTCTGATCAAGAGACCCCTAACATAACACTGCTTCTTTTTAAACAATATTTAACATCTTTCATAAACATTATTATATCATGTTTTTTTCAACTTTCTTTCATAGTGAGATCCAGAACAGTGTCGATTTTTTTCAGACATTTCTTCACACAAAACACCTGCAGACATTATTTTAACCAGTATATAATCATAATCTGCATGTTGTGTGTCAGATGAAGCTTTTCCCGTCGGTGTTTCTGAAACTGGTTTGGACGGTTTGTTCCAGATGGAGTTTGACGCACAGATGGATGAGGTGACGAAGGGCACTAGGCTGTGTTCACTGCCTGATATCTGTGTTCCCAGCGTTCCCACTGCGCCCGCCCTGCCGGTAAGAGCTCGGGTCATGACCTCTTCTTCATCATCATCATCATCATCGCGCTCGGCTCTGGGTTCACTGTGAACCTCGTCAGCAGTGCTTGTGGCGTGATGTTCGTGTGTGTCAGAGCTCGATCCCGTGTTTTCTGCAGTGTAACCGATGTTTCAAGCAGAAGCTCGTGTTGATTTATTTATCATATCAGGGCTTAGAGGGCTGAGTTTTGAAGTCCTGGAAACCCCTTGGAAACCTATGAAAAGGTTCTTGAAACATGCTTGAATTATTGAAAGACAAAATATGTGCAATTAGCGTTTAATTTTATTGATAAAACAATTTTTTCACTCAAAATTAAAGCGGCAGCCCGTCTGATATATATAGAGCCATTTTGCACGGTTATGAGTGTGATATGCTCATAAATATCCAAGTATATTATACAGCTTTTATTCTTCAGCTCAATCATATTCATGGGGGAATAAATCAGATTTAATAAGGAAAGCTATTTCTCTGTCATACTGTCCTCAGCCATCGCATGTGCTGCACTTTATTTACCATTTTGTTTTATTATTTTATTTTTATTGATCTATTTACCTTTTTTAGAATTTGAAAGATAAAGATATTGTTTAATAAGTGAGATCTCTGATTGTGGTGCTTGAGAACCAAAAAAGTAGTGCCTTGAAAGTCCTGGAATTTCATTTGACAGTGTCTGTAGGAGCGCTGATATCGCTTGCGTTCACAACACCTGCGTTCTCCTCGGAGGGAAACACTTCCTCATCTCCTCCCTGCTGTGGTGTTGGCTATTTCTGAATGTATAAACATGATGTGAATAATGTCCTGGTAATGAAGATTAAGCCACAGATGCTTCTCATACTGAAAGGCAGATCCGGCCCGTATGAAGGCCGCAGTGACTGATGGGTAATCCTTGTGTCCTGCAGGCGATTCCTCCGCCTCCGGTTCCTCAGTCCGGTTCCCAGTTCTACGGGCCGGTGCCGCCCTCCCGAACCCCCACGCCCACGGGCCGGGCCACTCCTCAGGCCCCCGAGAGGCTTGACGAGCCGCTGCCCCGCCGGGCCTCGCCCCCACAGCCCCAGACGGTGTACGAGCGGCTGCTGGAGCGCCTCAACATGATGTTCCCGCATTACAACAGGTGCTGCTCCCACGACACGAGCTTCAGCGACACTAGCTTCAGCGACACTAGCTTCAGCGACACTAGCTTCAGCGACACGAGCTTTAGCGACACGAGCTTTAGCGACACGAGCTTCAGCGACACGAGCTTCAGCGACACGAGCTTCAGCGACACGAGCTTTAGCGACACGAGCTTCAGCGACACGAGCTTTAGCGACACGAGCTTTAGCGACACGAGCTTCAGCGACACTAGCTTTAGCGACACGAGCTTCAGCGACACTAGCTTCAGCAACACGAGCTTTAGCGACACGAGCTTTAGCGACACTAGCTTCAGCGACACTAGCTTCAGCGACACGAGCTTTAGCGACACGAGCTTTAGCGACACGAGCTTCAGCGACACGAGCTTTAGCGACACGAGCTTTAGCGACACGAGCTTCAGCGACACGAGCTTTAGCGACACTAGCTTTAGCGACACGAGCTTTAGCGACACGAGCTTTAGCGACACGAGCTTTAGCGACACTAGCTTCAGCGACACGAGCTTCAGCGACACGAGCTTTAGCGACACGAGCTTTAGCGACACGAGCTTCAGCGACACTAGCTTTAGCGACACGAGCTTCAGCGACACTAGCTTTAGCGACACGAGCTTTAGCGACACGAGCTTCAGCGACACTAGCTTTAGCGACACGAGCTTCAGCGACACGAGCTTTAGCGACACGAGCTTCAGCGACACGAGCTTTAGCGACACTAGCTTCAGCGACACGAGCTTCAGCGACACTAGCTTTAGCGACACGAGCTTTAGCGACACGAGCTTTAGCGACACGAGCTTCAGCGACACTAGCTTTAGCGACACTAGCTTTAGCGACACGAGCTTCAGCGACACTAGCTTCAGCGACACTAGCTTTAGCGACACGAGCTTTAGCGACACGAGCTTTAGCGACACGAGCTTCAGCGACACTAGCTTTAGCGACACTAGCTTTAGCGACACGAGCTTTAGCGACACGAGCTTCAGCGACACTAGCTTTAGCGACACGAGCTTTAGCGACACGAGCTTTAGCGACACGAGCTTTAGCGACACGAGCTTCAGCGGCACGAGCTTCAGCGACACGAGCTTTAGCGACACGAGCTTCAGCGGCACGAGCTTCAGCGGCACGAGCTTCAGCGACACGAGCTTCAGCGACACGAGCTTGAGCGACACGAGCTTCAGCGACACTAGCTTTAGCGACACGAGCTTCAGCGACACTAGCTTTAGCGACACTAGCTTTAGCGACACGAGCTTCAGCGACACTAGCTTTAGCGACACGAGCTTCAGCGACACTAGCTTCAGCGACACGAGCTTCAGCGACACGAGCTTCAGCGACACTAGCTTCAGCGACACTAGCTTCAGCGACATGAGCTTCAGCGACACTAGCTTTAGCGACACGAGCTTCAGCGACACTAGCTTTAGCGACACGAGCTTTAGCGACACGAGCTTCAGCGACACGAGCTTCAGCGACACTAGCTTTAGCGACACTAGCTTTAGCGACACGAGCTTCAGCGACACTAGCTTTAGCGACACTAGCTTTAGCGACACTAGCTTTAGCGACACGAGCTTCAGCGACACTAGCTTCAGCGACACTAGCTTTAGCGACACGAGCTTCAGCGACACTAGCTTTAGCGACACTAGCTTTAGCGACACGAGCTTCAGCGACACTAGCTTTAGCGACACGAGCTTCAGCGACACGAGCTTCAGCGACACGAGCTTCAGCGACACGAGCTTCAGCGACACTAGCTTCAGCGACACTAGCTTTAGCGACACGAGCTTCAGCGACACTAGCTTTAGCGACACTAGCTTTAGCGACACTAGCTTTAACGACACGAGCTTTAGCGACACGAGCTTCAGCGACACTAGCTTTAGCGACACTAGCTTTAGCGACACTAGCTTTAGCGACACGAGCTTCAGCGACACTAGCTTTAGCGACACTAGCATCAGCGACACTAGCTTCAGCGACACTAGCTTCAGCGACACTAGCTTCAGCGACACTAACTTGAGCGACACGAGCTTCACCGACACTAGCTTTAGCGACACGAGCTTCAGCGACACGAGCTTCAGTGACACTAGCTTCAGTGACACTAGCTTTAGCGACACGAGCTTCAGCGACACGAGCTTCAGCGACACGAGCTTCAGCGACACTAGCTTTAGCAACACGAGCTTCAGCGACACTAGCTTTAGCGACACGAGCTTCAGCGACACGAGCTTTAGCGACACTAACTTTAGCGACACTAGCTTTAGCAACGCTCGCTTTAGCGACACTAGCTTTAAAGACACTAGCTTTAGCGACACGAGCTTCAGCGACACGAGCTTTAGCGACACGAGCTTCAGCGACACGAGCTTTAGCAACACGAGCTTCAGCGACACTAGCTTTAGCGACACTAGCTTTAGTGACACGTGCTCCACAGGCACTGAAGACTGGAGTAATGATGCTGAAACTCAGCTTTGATTACAGGAATAAATTACACTTTACTGTATATTCACATAGAAAACTGATTTACACTGGAGTAATATTTCACTGTTTTACTGTATTTGATCAAATAAACGCAGCTTTGGTGAGCAGAAGAGACTCTAAACCAGCGTAACGGCTCCAGACTGTAGAGCTAGTGTTGGTCAGGTGTGTTAGTGTAACAGCGGCGTGTGTGTGTGTTTCCACAGGCTGGTGTTGAACCGGTTCATTCAGGAGGTTCGCTTGTCCAGCGGAGGCGCTCTCGACTCGCTGACCTATGATGATGTCATCAACCGCGTGGCTCAGCTGATCCTGGACCATCAGGAGAACACGCGTGTGCGTGAACAGCTCTCTCTCTCTGTGTGTGTGTGTGTGTGTGTGTTGCTGTGTAGTGACGCTGTTGTCTGTTGTGCAGGAGCGCATGAGCTTCACGGGGCGAGCGAGTCCTGGTTCTGACTCTAGAGTCACGCCACCGCTAGCACACGCGTGGAAGAACGTGTCCGACAAACACCGCAACGCAGCGCTGGCGGTAAGAGTCCGCATCATCACGGTGCAGAATTAACCCTAACCTGTTTTTCTCCAGTTGTGTCAGGGTTATTTCCCTGTTCTTCATCAGGGCAGCTTTACAGACATAACAGGAAAATATCTGCTGTAAAGCAGCTCTAAAAACACAAGTGTCATTCTTCAGATCAATTGAGTTGAGTGATTCAGTTCAGTATCGATTCAGTCCAGTTCAGTGAATCAGTTCAGTGTCGATTCAGTCCAGGTAAGTGATTCAGTTCAGTGTCGATTCAGTCCAGGTCAGTGATTCAGTTCAGTGTCGATTCAGTCCAGTTCAGTGAATCAGTTCAGTGTCGATTCAGTCCAGGTAAGTGATATCAGTTCAGTGTCGATTCAGTCCAGGTAAGTGAATCAGTTCAGTGTCGATTCAGTCCAGGTCAGTGATTCAGTTTAGTGTCGATTCAGTCCAGGTCAGTGATTCAGGTCAGTGTCGATTCAGTTCAGTGTCGATTCAGTCCAGGTCAGTGATTCAGTCCAGGTCAGTGAATCAGTTCCGTGTTGATTCAGTCCAGGTCAGTGATTCAGTTTAGTGTCGATTCAGTCCAGGTCAGTGATTCAGTTCAGTGATTCAGGTCAGTGTCGATTCAGTTCACTGATTCAGGTCAGTGTCGATTCAGTTCAGTGATTCAGGTCAGTGTCGATTCAGTTCAGTGTTGATTCAGTCCAGGTCAGTGATTCAGTCCAGGTCAGTGAATCAGTTCAGTGTTGATTTAGTCCAGGTAAGTGATTCAGTCCAGGTCAGTGATTCAGTTTAGTGTCGATTCAGTCCAGGTCAGTGATTCAGTTCAGTGATTTAGGTCAGTGTCGATTCAGTTCAGTGTCGATTCAGTCCAGGTCAGTGAATCAGTTCAGTGTTGATTCAGTCCAGGTCAGTGATTCAGTCCAGTTCAGTGAATCAGTTCAGTGTTGATTCAGTCCAGGTCAGTGATTCAGTCCAGTTCAGTGAATCAGTTCAGTTTCGATTCAGTCCAGGTCAGTGATTCAGTTCAGTGTTGTCTTGTATATTTGTGATCGTGTCACATGAAACATGATCACCTCATATTTCTAATGCTAGAACATACAGTAAACGTTGCCAACAGATCCACGATTCTTTGATTTGATTCCCTCGCGTGTCTTCAATCAGGGAGATTCAGATTAACATTCACTGTTTCTAAAGTTTGATTTACTCACTAAAGCCGTGCATTCGTTTAGCTCTCTGTGTCCATCATCGTGTTGGTGTAACCTGGTGTGTGTGTGTGTGTGTGTGTGTGTGTGTGTGTGTCCACAGCTGAACATGGAGGACCCGTGCATCATCTGCCACGAGGACATGAGTGCTGAGGAGATGTGTGTGTTGGAGTGCCGCCACAGTTTCCACAGAGAGGTCAGAGCGTCGTCTGAGCGCTAGTGTGACGTGTGTTTACGTGTGTCACGCAGACTGAGTGACGATGTGTGTGTGTGTGTTTCAGTGTATAAAGTCGTGGCTGAAGGAGCAGAGCACGTGTCCCACCTGTCGAGAACACGCTCTCCTACCCGAGGACTTTCCTCTGCTTCCCGGACGACAGCGCAAGAGTCACACACCCACGACTGCCTTTCACTGACACCATCAGTGTGTGTTCACCTCTTTATTCACTGACACCACCAGTGTGTGTGTCACTGACACCACCAGTGTGTGTGTCACTGACACCATCAGTGTGTGTTCACCTCTTTATTCACTGACACCACAAGTGTGTGTGTCACTGACACCACCAGTGTGTGTTCACACCTTTATTCACTCTCACCACGAGTGTGTGTTCAGAGTTCGTCTGTATTAACACACATTCTGAGGAAACTTTGCTTTGGGGTGTTGGAGGCTTTAGGGACCAATCGGTGATGTTTTATTTCTAGAACACAGTTGTGTTTTTCATTCCTGGAATAAAGTTCATTTGCATGAACTGATTTTACTCATCCACTTTTACCTTTTATTGCCATTTTACCTTCATTTTACTTTATTAAACATTTGACCAAAGAACAGTCCTGCTGTGTTTGTTTCGGACGGTAGCGCCTTATTTCCTCAGATCAGGGTTTAGAGGAAAAAGCTAATAATTAAATCAATGTAAAACTAGAATAATTTGATGATTTTACTATTAATAATTTAGTTGTAATAATAAAATTATATATTAATTTAAATTTAATATTCAAATATATAAAATGTAATATTTTATATTAATTTAAAATACAATCAATATAAAACTAAATTACTAAAGATTCCTTCAAATGCATGATACCACGTCTCTTTTGAATATTTATATAATGAATTTAAACACTTAAGCACATAAAGACAGTCAAAGATCTTCATACGAAATCCAGACTTGTGGGATTAATCAGACTACATTATATTATAATAAATATAATCTGAATAATTAATTTACACAGCATTAATCATCATCATATAGGCCTTTATATATATCTCTATCCATTACATTCCAAGTAAATACATGTTATGCTTACTCTGTAAGTGACTTGAACAAAACTGAATGGAGTCTTTTTTTGCAAATATTTGTATGACAATCATCAGCACAAAATTCATGATCATGACAGGCTTAGCTTAAATATTTTAGCTTCAGCTGACAGATGTCTGCAATACATAATGCCTAAAAATAAGACGGTAAAATCAGTTTGTTAACAAAATGACGATCAGTATCTGAGGTGAGCGATGACTTTTATAAACACTTTACAGGAGCAAATATCCATATTCACTCATGATCAAAAAAGTCTTTTAATGTAATTTACTGTGAGAAGAGCAATTTTTCATTCATGGTAAAGAAAAATCAAGCTTCTTGTGACGGATCCGAAGGCTTCAGGTGTTTTTGGACTCAAACTCTGACCAGCTTCAGTGGGAAGTTTTCCGTTATCAAATGATCGTCATGAAGAACAATCACAATGTTCACCTCAAATTCTAGAAGGGAACAAAGTAAATCTATAAATGCAGCAATGGACTTTGTAATGTGTGTGTATATATATATATATATACACACACACACAACCACAAACAAACTCAGTATTGAACGCAGCTGTAAAAAGAGTTCCTTACCGACTTTAAAGTTGGTGGTTTCAAGTGTCGGGCAGGTGAAGAGCCGAGGAAACACCATATATATGGGGATGGAGAGGCCGTGACAGACGTCTCCTTCAGCTATCTGGATATTCTGGATCTCTGTGGCGTCTCTAGCGTAACCCTCCGCACAGCCTGAACACATGCAGGTTACACTGAACACGGTGATGTAACACTATCTGAACACGGTGATGTAACACTATCTGAACACGGTGATGTAACACTATCTGAACACGGTGATGTAACACCATCTGAACACGGTGATGTAACACCATCTGAACACGGTGATGTAACACCATCTGAACACGGTGATGTAACACCATCTGAACACGGTGATGTAACACCATCTGAACACGGTGATGTAACACTATCTGAACACAGTGATGTAACACCATCTGAACACGGTGATGTAACACCATCTGAACACGGTGATGTAACACCATCTGAACACGGTGATGTAACACCATCTGAACACAGTGATGTAACACTATCTGAACACGGTGATGTAACACCATCTGAACACGGTGATGTAACACCATCTGAACACGGTGATGTAACACTATCTGAACACGGTGATGTAACACTATCTGAACACGGTGATGTAACACCATCTGAACACGGTGATGTAACACTATCTGAACACGGTGATGTAACACCATCTGAACACGGTGATGTAACACTATCTGAACACGGTGATGTAACACCATCTGAACACGGTGATGTAACACTATCTGAACACGGTGATGTAACACCATCTGAACACGGTGATGTAACACTATCTGAACACACGGTGATGTAACACTATCTGAACACACGGTGATGTAACACTATCTGAACACGGTGATGTAACACTATCTGAACGATGTAACACTATCTGAACACGGTGATGTAACACCATCTGAACACGGTGATGTAACACCATCTGAACACGCTGATGTAACACTATCTGAACACACGGTGATGTAACACCATCTGAACACGGTGATGTAACACCATCTGAACACGGTGATGTAACACCATCTGAACACGGTGATGTAACACCATCTGAACACGGTGATGTAACACCATCTGAACACGGTGATGTAACACCATCTGAACACGGTGATGTAACACCATCTGAACACGGTGATGTAACACTATCTGAACACGGTGATGTAACACCATCTGAACACGGTGATGTAACACTATCTGAACACACGGTGATGTAACACTATCTGAACACACGGTGATGTAACACTATCTGAACACGGTGATGTAACACTATCTGAACACGGTGATGTAACACTATCTGAACACGGTGATGTAACACCATCTGAACACGGTGATGTAACACCATCTGAACACGCTGATGTAACACTATCTGAACACACGGTGATGTAACACCATCTGAACACAGTGATGTAACACCATCTGAACACGGTGATGTAACACCATCTGAACACGGTGATGTAACACCATCTGAACACGGTGATGTAACACCATCTGAACACGGTGATGTAACACCATCTGAACACGGTGATGTAACACCATCTGAACACGGTGATGTAACACTATCTGAACACGGTGATGTAACACCATCTGAACACAGTGATGTAACACCATCTGAACACAGTGATGTAACACCATCTGAACACGGTGATGTAACACCATCTGAACACGGTGATGTAACACTATCTGAACACGGTGATGTAACACCATCTGAACACGGTGATGTAACACCATCTGAACACGGTGATGTAACACCATCTGAACACAGTGATGTAACACCATCTGAACACGGTGATGTAACACCATCTGAACACGGTGATGTAACACCATCTGAACACGGTGATGTAACACTATCTGAACACGGTGATGTAACACCATCTGAACACAGTGATGTAACACCATCTGAACACGGTGATGTAACACCATCTGAACACGGTGATGTAACACCATCTGAACACGGTGATGTAACACTATCTGAACACATTGATGTAACACCATCTGAACACGGTGATGTAACACTATCTGAACACGGTGATGTAACACCATCTGAACACAGTGATGTAACACCATCTGAACACGGTGATGTAACACCATCTGAACACGGTGATGTAACACTATCTGAACACGGTGATGTAACACCATCTGAACACAGTGATGTAACACTATCTGAACACACGGTGATGTAACACCATCTGAACACGGTGATGTAACACTATCTGAACACACGGTGATGTAACACTATCTGAACACGGTGATGTAACACTATCTGAACACGGTGATGTAACACTATCTGAACACGGTGATGTAACACCATCTGAACACGGTGATGTAACACCATCTGAACACGGTGATGTAACACTATCTGAACACGGTGATGTAACACTATCTGAACACGGTGATGTAACACCATCTGAACACGGTGATGTAACACTATCTGAACACGGTGATGTAACACTATCTGAACACGGTGATGTAACACTATCTGAACACGGT
Source organism: Rhinichthys osculus (assembly GCA_029959095.1). Classification (NCBI taxonomy): domain Eukaryota; kingdom Metazoa; phylum Chordata; class Actinopteri; order Cypriniformes; family Leuciscidae; genus Rhinichthys; species Rhinichthys osculus. Next base: position 31,665,656 of record JARWKJ010000024.1, read on the forward strand.
GATGTAACACCATCTGAACACGGTGATGTAACACCATCTGAACACACGGTGATGTAACACTATCTGAACACAGTGATGTAACACTATCTGAACACGGTGATGTAACACTATCTGAACACGGTGATGTAACACTATCTGAACACGGTGATGTAACACTATCTGAACACGGTGATGTAACACTATCTGAACACGGTGATGTAACACTATCTGAACACAGTGATGTAACACTATCTGAACACGGTGATGTAACACCATCTGAACACACGGTGATGTAACACTATCTGAACACAGTGATGTAACACTATCTGAACACGGTGATGTAACACTATCTGAACACGGTGATGTAACACTATCTGAACACACGCAGGTTACACTAATCTGTCACTGTTGGTGGTTTTAAAGCTTCAGATCTGTGTTTCTCACCGCAGGTCTCCACACGGACTAGCTGCAGCTCGATGCTCTTGATGGCGACCTCTGACCTCTCCACCACCAGCTCGCCGGTCAGAGGTCGTGTGATCGCACAGCTGGTGGCGTCCAGGTGACCTTTGATCAGGAACTTGGGTAATGACGTCCTCTGTTGAACACAAAACCACACGCACATGTGGGAACAATATGCGTTTTTCTGTTTGGATGATGTGTCAGATTTATTTGAACAATTTCTTTATACAAAAATTATTATAGGATGTAGGCTAAATCAGGGCAGAAAATGTACTTTTACTTATAAATTATGACCACTTTAGATGTAAAAATCATGATAGAATTATAGGAGCACCTCAGAAAAGTTCATGACCCACATTCTGAATAACATTTGAATAAAGGGTGAAGACTGGACGTGACTTTTGGCCAGTACTGTATATGAGCTTGGTATAGTCCATCAGAGACCTACGCACCTCTTTGACGTTCTGCAGCGTCTCTGGAGTGATGCTGAACTCCACCGGGCTCGGCGGGAGCTTGGGCTTCTGCGGCTGAAACACAGGCTGCTGTTACTGCAGGTACTCATCACGGCCGTACTGGTAGTGTTACTCATTCTGTACTGGTAGTGTTACCCATCGCGCGGCCCGTACTGGTAGTGCCGTACTCATGTCGGAGTCTCACCTGGCAGTGCAACATGAATTCGCAGCTCCTGCTGAGGTCTTTGGCGAGCAGCGGGCGTCTCATGTCGCAGCGGAGTGTGTACTGCAACAAAATCACAACACACCACATCAGCGAATCATCACGCCATCAGCACGGAACACGAGTGTGTGTGTGACGCTCACCTGTATGTTGACAAACACACCGTGGTACGTCTCGTACAGGACCTTGCTGCCTTTGGCCTGCAGCGGAAACTCAAACGGGATCTCGGTTCTTCCCGCCGGGACTTTTCCTGGTTTCACCACCTCCATGTTGCTGGACACCAGCTGAATGGGCTGAACCATTACACACACTTTACTTCTACCGCACTTCAGATCGTGTGTGTGTGTGTGTGTGTGAGAGAGTCTGAGTGTGTGTGTGTGTGTGTGTGTGAGACCTTGACAGAGTTGTAGAAGGCCTCGAACACCCCCACACTCTTCGAGCTGAGCTGCAGGTTCACGAGCCCCTCCAGACTGAGAGAAACTCCCTGATGCTGCAGCGCGTCTCTGGTGCTAATGACCAGAACTCCGCTCAGCCGCTCCTGGAACGAACACACACACGCCTGATTAACCGCGGCACACCCCGCAGATACAGCGCACACCGAACCAGAGTCACTCACCCCTTCATGATACACTTTATTCGCCCGTTTCAGCCTGATATCCAGCGAGACGCTCATCTTCTCAATCCGCGCATTCTCTTCCGCGTCGCTGTCATATGATCTCTGACGTCACCGGGAGGGGCGTGTCCGAGTTAACCGTTATTAAACCTCTTTAGATATACAAGTAGTGTAGAGTTTTAATGTTGTGTAAACGTACTTATAATCATTATATTATTAGCAAAACCTTCCTTGCTTTGCATAAAAACTACAAACTTTACTACGTTCACCAGAACTTATCCTGCGTCCTGAGAAGAAAAACAGAAACACGACGATGTATGAAACCACAAAAAGTGTGTTAACAGTAATATCTGGTAAAACGAGCTTTATTATATTTACAGTGTGTAATATCGCGCACGTACCTTCACTTTCGCTTCGCCCTAAGAAACGTAAAATTGATTGGCAGTTTCCATGACAACCCCGAGAACGGTTCCTGCGTCATGAGGTCATCCGGGAACTTGGCCGTGTGATGGACAGTCGTCATGGAAACCTTCTCACTCGGCTTCCATTTTGTTCCTGACTTTTTTTCTCCCTTCAAAGGACCGATGACCGCCGTTACCGAAGCCCTCTGAAGCGATTGAGAAATCGATCGTCGATTCGCGCGTCGTATCGATGACGAACAGCCCTGTGTGGCGAGTTTAGTGCGCAAGTCCTGTGCGCGGGTTTGCAGCGCGCGCGCGTGCGCGCCATTTTGTCCAGGGCCAGCGGCGGCGCGCGCGCAGGATGAGTGACTGACGGACGGGACCGCGGAGCGCGCCGACGCTCACCGAGAGAGTTCTCGCTGTTCTGTGTGTTCTGCGAGGCTTTGCATCCGACACGCTTTGGGAAAGGGATTCCTGAGGAACATACGGCTGGGAATTACTGCGGATTCTCCCGGAGGATTTTCACTCCTCTCGTCAGAAAGAAACGCGCGCGACACGGTGAGTGATGACGGCTAGCGCGTCGGCTAACGGTTAGCTTCCCTCAGCGATCCCGACGCCTCGTACCCCGCTCGCCGCGTCTCAATCGGGGCGAGATCCGACGCGTTCTGTGTGTTTTCGGAGGCTCGTCGAAATAACGGCTCTGTTTTCTCGTTCGCTTCGTTCTGGCTTCGGTCCGTTCGCAGGCCCGGGCAGCTAACGTTAATGTCCAGCTAGCCTCGGCATCGACAGCTCCGTGTGAAGGTTTCACAGATGAGGAGTTTATTCAGTGCTCAAGCTCGTCTCTCCCGGGCGACTGACCGAGTGTCTGCCGCTGTCCGCGCGGGTCAGTGCGGGTGTTGTGTCGTTAGCATGCTAGGCTAACTAACGTTAACGCGAGCCAGTGTTTTGACAGCTTTGATTGTCGTCATGTGCGCGAAACTGATTTACAGCATCAAACAATCGCAATCGTGTAAAAGTCACACTGGAGAATTTGCAGTAGAAGCTTAACAACCTTATCTAGACATTTGCCGTTAACTGGAGATCCTGATGATGATGACGAGCTCTTCATCGTGTAGATTAGACTGATGTTTGAGTGATTGTGTTTGTGAAAGTCTTGTGGTTGTGTTTACACGGGCTGCAGGATCTAATGTGCGTTTGCTGTCTCTGGACACACATAAACACAATGTATGATTATATGTTGTTCTAGTATGCATTGTGCTTAATTGCTAGTTAGTTAGTATGCACTCCTAAACTGATCGAGTGTGTGTGTGGATTAATTTCACGGCAGATCTTCACCAATGGTTGTGCAAGTTGAAGATCAACTCAACCATCTCGAAACACGGCAAGACCCTGCTGAAACACCAGGGCTGTTCTCACCTGGAAACCACTCGCGAGTCGCTTCAGGTACGCTGATGTCACCCACACACACACACACACACACACAGGTACAGTATGTGTTCCTCACTGTCTGCTGTTCTCGCAGTGGGCTGTGGTTTGCAGATGGACTCCCCTGTCACAATGATATGAGATTTGTCAGAAGACGATGCATACAGGTGAGCCTCACACTAACCCACAGGTGCGTTTGCACACACACACACACACACTCATGATCATGTAAACGCTCAGACTCGGACTGTGTGCAACATCTGTCCCTTTTTCATGTAGCTTCCCATCACACACCAGTGTTTTAGAGGAGCTGTTTGGGATAAAGGCCTGTCTCCGGGGTCTCTCACACAAACTGATTCCGGGTTCCTCACCCGAGAGCTTTTCTGTCAGCAAATACTGTGTTAAACTGTGCTGGGAAATGTGTCAAAGTGCAATTCAATTTCATGCCTCTTACCCGTTTTCCTATTGGACGGAGCCTCGCAGCTTTGCCCTAGCAACAAAAGTGGGTTATTTGCATACCCTTTCCTGATTGGCTGCCGCTTTAGCCGGCTGGCCAATGGCGCGGCATCTTCCTGGTGGTAGGCTATGGTAATGAAGCACTGTTGCTGGGCTTCGAGCGCTGGTTACCAGTGTGAATGTGCTGCATTGTGTTTGCTGGTGAGAGACGCTGATAAATGACGACTTAATGATCTGCAGAATTCCCGCTCGCTGCAGACCGTCACATTTACAAACATCACTAACGCTCACATGTAGGCTTTATTGTGCTGTGATTTGTGGCTTTAAAATCCTCAGCTGTTGTCTAGACGTCTGTAGTTGTGGTTCTGTTCAGTCGCGCTTCATGTCTGTCGCTGTAATCATCTCGTTCCAGAACCTTATATGAGCGGTTTAGTTTGATATGTGTGTGATCCTGATGCTGAGTCATAAACACACTCGATCAGCTCTGATTTGACCTGTGTGTGTGTGTGTGTGAAGGACTGAGTGTCGTCATGTGACAGAAGCGCGACCACCCTGATCTCCCATTTTGGTCCGAGCTTTTCCAGGTGTTCTGTAACCGGATCTGGCTTTTGGATCGGAGCGTTTGCTGCCGCGTACATAGACACAATGAAGAAAAAAAGAGCCTGTTTTTCAATTATATGAAACTAAAAGCAAGATAGCGTGTCTGTCCGTGTGCTGAAGTTGTGTGTGTGTGTGTTTCAGGAGGAGAGACCTCAGCATGCAAACCCTCCTCTGTTCGGCTGGCCCCCTCGTTTTCTTTCCATTCGGCTGGTGTGCAGATGGATGCGCAGACGCCCCATTCTCACCCGCCGTTCAGTGATGCTCACCCGCCGAGCGCCGCGGACCAATCCGGCGCCTCGCAGCCCAACACCTCACAGGTACGCGTGTGCGGCGGGCGCGTGTGTGTGTGTGTCCGCGAGCGCTCACTCACGCCGCTTGTGTTGCAGGTAACTGCGGATATGGTGATGCTCCAGAGGCGGATGCCGCAGTGTTTCCGGGACCCAGCGTCTGCGCCCTTAAGAAAACTCTCCATCGAACTGATCAAAACATACAAACACATCAATGAGGTGCGACACTCACATTACTCACGTTTAGGGTTGGGGATCGAAAATCGATACTTGAGGTCTGGAATCGGATACTTGTTATAAAATGTAAATTTCGATTCCTGTTATCGATTCCTTAGTTGTTCTTCTATGGTGTGTTTAAAGCTCAGGCTAACGCTCCTGTGTAAGTGTTCTTCAGCTGAGGATTTCTGCTCATGATATTCAGATACAATTACATGTTCTGCAATAAAAGTAAATGTTAATATCTACGTTTTTTTTTCTTACCTTATTGGAATCGTTAAAAGTGGAACGAGGCCCAACCCTGTGATCCAAATGTAAAGAAATGAAACGGTTGAATGTGTCACGTGACTCCACCACGCACGGCTCTTCCCGCTTGTTTGCAGGTTTACTATGCAAAGAAGAAGCGTCGTCACCAACAGGGTCAGGGCGAGGACTCCAGCAACAAGAAGGAGAGGAAGATCTACAACGACGGCTACGATGACGACAACTTCGACTACATCGTTAAGAACGGCGAGAAGTGGATGGACCGATATGAGATCGACTCTTTGATAGGCAAAGGCTCGTTCGGTCAGGTCAGTGTGTGTGTGTGAGACGGGCCGGTGTTGTGCGGATCGGTGTGTGTGTGTGTGTGAGACGGGCCGGTGTTGTGCGGATCAGTGTGTGTGTGTGAGACGGGCCGGTGTTGTGCGGATCGGTGTGTGTGTGTGTGTGTGTGTGAGACGGGCCGGTGTTGTGCGGATCAGTGTGTGTGTGTGAGACGGGCCGGTGTTGTGCGGATCGGTGTGTGTGTGTGTGTGTGAGACGGGCCGGTGTTGTGCGGATCAGTGTGTGTGTGTGAGACGGGCCGGTGTTGTGCGGATCGGTGTGTGTGTGTGTGTGAGACGGGCCGGTGTTGTGCGGATCAGTGTGTGTGTGTGAGACGGGCCGGTGTTGTGCGGATCGGTGTGTGTGTGTGTGTGTGTGTGAGACGGGCCGGTGTTGTGCGGATCAGTGTGTGTGTGTGAGACGGGCCGGTGTTGTGCGGATCGGTGTGTGTGTGTGTGTGTGAGACGGGCCGGTGTTGTGCGGATCAGTGTGTGTGTGTGAGACGGGCCGGTGTTGTGCGGATCGGTGTGTGTGTGTGTGTGAGACGGGCCGGTGTTGTGCGGATCAGTGTGTGTGTGTGAGACGGGCCGGTGTTGTGCGGATCGGTGTGTGTGTGTGTGTGTGTGTGTGTGTGAGACGGGCCGGTGTTGTGCGGATCAGTGTGTGTGTGTGAGACGGGCCGGTGTTGTGCGGATCGGTGTGTGTGTGTGTGAGACGGGCCGGTGTTGTGCGGATCGGTGTGTGTGTGTGTGAGACGGGCCGGTGTTGTGCGGATCAGTGTGTGTGTGTGAGACGGGCCGGTGTTGTGCAGATCAGTGTGTGTGTGTGTGTGAGACGGGCCGGTGTTGTGCGGATCAGTGTGTGTGTGTGAGACGGGCCGGTGTTGTGCGGATCAGTGTGTGTGTGTGAGACGGGCCAGTGTTGTGCAGATCAGTGTGTGTGTGTGTGTGAGACGGGCCGGTGTTGTGCGGATCAGTGTGTGTGTGTGAGACGGGCCGGTGTTGTGCGGATCAGTGTGTGTGTGTGTGAGACGGGCCGGTGTTGTGCGGATCGGTGTGTGTGTGTGTGTGTGTGTGTGTGTGAGACGGGCCGGTGTTGTGCGGATCGGTGTGTGTGTGTGTGAGACGGGCCGGTGTTGTGCGGATCAGTGTGTGTGTGTGAGACGGGCCGGTGTTGTGCGGATCAGTGTGTGTGTGTGTGAGACGGGCCAGTGTTGTGCAGATCAGTGTGTGTGTGTGAGACGGGCCGGTGTTGTGCGGATCAGTGTGTGTGTGTGTGTGTGTGTGAGACGGGCCGGTGTTGTGCGGATCAGTGTGTGTGTGTGTGTGTGTGTGAGACGGGCCGGTGTTGTGCGGATCAGTGTGTGTGTGTGTGTGTGTGTGTGTGAGACGGGCCGGTGTTGTGCGGATCTGTGTGTGTGTGTGTGAGACGGGCCGGTGTTGTGCGGATCTGTGTGTGTGTGTGAGACGGGCCGGTGTTGTGCGGATCAGTGTGTGTGTGTGAGACGGGCCGGTGTTGTGGGGATCAGTGTGTGTGTGTGACGGGCCGGTGTTGTGCGGATCAGTGTGTGTGTGTGAGACGGGCCGGTGTTGTGCGGATCAGTGTGTGTGTGTGTGTGAGAGACGGGCCGGTGTTGTGCGGATCAGTGTGTGTGTGTGTGAGACGGGCCGGTGTTGTGCGGATCAGTGTGTGTGTGTGTGAGACGGGCCGGTGTTGTGCGGATCGGTATGTGTGTGTGTGAAACGGGCCGGTGTTGTGCGGATCAGTGTGTGTGTGTGTGAGACGGGCCGGTGTTGTGCGGATCAGTGTGTGTGTGTGAGACGGGCCGGTGTTGTGCAGATCAGTGTGTGTGTGTGTGTGAGACGGGCCGGTGTTGTACGGATCAGTGTGTGTGTGTGTGTGTGAGACGGGCCGGTGTTGTGCGGATCAGTGTGTGTGTGTGAGACGGGCCGGTGTTGTGCAGATCAGTGTGTGTGTGTGTGTGAGACGGGCCGGTGTTGTGCGGATCAGTGTGTGTGTGTGTGAGACGGGCCGGTGTTGTGCGGATCAGTGTGTGTGTGTGAGACGGGCCGGTGTTGTGCAGATCAGTGTGTGTGTGTGTGTGAGACGGGCCGGTGTTGTGCGGATCAGTGTGTGTGTTTGTGAGACGGGCCGGTGTTGTGCGGATCAGTGTGTGTGTGTGTGTGTGTGTGTGACGGGCCGGTGTTGTGCGGATCAGTGTGTGTGTGTGTTGTGCGGATCTGTGTGTGTGTGTTGTGCGGATCTGTGTGTGTTGTGCGGATCAGTGTGTGTGTGTGTTGTGCGGATCAGTCTGTGTGTGTGTGTGTGTGGATCAGTCTGTGTGTGTGTGTGTGTGTGTGTGACGGGCCGGTGTTGTGCGGATCAGTGTGTGTGTGTGTGACGGGCCGGTGTTGTGCGGATCTGTGTGTGTGTGTGTGTGTTGTGCGGATCTGTGTGTGTGTGTGTTGTGCGGATCTGTGTGTTGTGCGGATCTGTGTGTGTGTGTTGTGCGGATCTGTGTGTGTGTGTGTGTTGTGCGGATCTGTGTGTGTGTGTTGTGCGGATCTGTGTGTGTGTGTTATGCGGATCTGTGTGTGTGTGTTGTGCGGATCTGTGTGTGTGTGTGTGTTGTGCGGATCTGTGTGTGTGTGTGTGTGTTGTGCGGATCTGTGTGTGTGTTGTGCGGATCTGTGTGTGTGTGTGTGTGTGTGTGTGTGTGTTGTGCGGATCTGTGTGTGTGTTGTGCGGATCTGTGTGTGTGTGTTGTGCGGATCTGTGTGTGTGTTGTGCGGGTCTGTGTTGTGCGGATCTGTGTGTGTGTGTGTGTGTTGTGCGGATCAGTGTGTGTGTGTGTGTGTGTGTGTGTTGTGCGGATCTGTGTGTGTGTGTGTGTGTCGTGCGGATCTGTGTGTGTGTGTGTTGTGCGGATCAGTGTGTGTGTGTGTTGTGCGGATCAGTGTGTGTGTGTGTTGTGCGGATCAGTGTGTGTGTTGTGCGGATCAGTGTGTGTGTTGTGCGGATCAGTGTGTGTGTGTGTGTTGTGCGGATCAGTGTGTGTGTGTGTTGTGCGGATCAGTGTGTGTGTGTGTTGTGCGGATCTGTGTGTGTGTTGTGCGGATCTGTGTGTGTGTGTTGTGCGGATCAGTGTGTGTTGTGCGGATGTGTGTGTGTGTGTGTGTGTTGTGCGGATCTGTGTGTGTGTGTGTGTGTTGTGCGGATCTGTGTGTGTGTGTGTTGTGCGGATCTGTGTGTGTGTGTTGTGCGGATCTGTGTGTGTGTGTGTGTGTGTTGTGCGGATCTGTGTGTGTGTGTGTGTGTTGTGCGGATCTGTGTGTGTGTGTGTTGTGCGGATCAGTGTGTGTTGTGCGGATCTGTGTGTGTGTGTTGTGCGGATCAGTGTGTGTGTGTTGTGCGGATCTGTGTGTGTGTGTGTGTGTGTTGTGCGGATCAGTGTGTGTGTGTGTGTGTTGTGCGGATCTGTGTGTGTGTGTTGTGCGGATCAGTGTGTGTTGTGCGGATCTGTGTGTGTGTGTGTGTGTGTTGTGCGGATCTGTGTGTGTGTGTTGTGCGGATCAGTGTGTGTTGTGCGGATCTGTGTGTGTGTGTTGTGCGGATCTGTGTGTGTGTGTTGTGCGGATCTGTGTCTGTGTGTTGTGCGGATCAGTGTGTGTTGTGCGGATCTGTGTGTGTGTGTGTGTTGTGCGGATCAGTGTGTGTTGTGCGGATCAGTGTGTGTGTGTGTGTTGTGCGGATCTGTGTGTGTGTGTTGTGCGGATCAGTGTGTGTTGTGCGGATCAGTGTGTGTGTGTGTTGTGCGGATCAGTGTGTGTTGTGCGGATCAGTGTGTGTGTGTGTGTTGTGCGGATCTGTGTGTGTGTGTGTTGTGCGGATCAGTGTGTGTTGTGCGGATCTGTGTGTGTGTGTTGAGCGGATCTGTGTGTGTGTGTTGTGCGGATCAGTGTGTGTTGTGCGGATCTGTGTGTGTGTGTGTGTGTGTGTGTTGTGCGGATCTGTGTGTGTGTGTTGTGCGGATCAGTGTGTGTTGTGCGGATCTGTGTGTGTGTGTTGTGCGGATCTGTGTGTGTGTGTTGTGCGGATCTGTGTCTGTGTGTTGTGCGGATCAGTGTGTGTTGTGCGGATCTGTGTGTGTGTGTGTTGTGCGGATCAGTGTGTGTTGTGCGGATCAGTGTGTGTGTGTGTGTTGTGCGGATCTGTGTGTGTGTGTGTTGTGCGGATCAGTGTGTGTTGTGCGGATCAGTGTGTGTGTGTGTGTTGTGCGGATCTGTGTGTGTGTGTGTTGTGCGGATCAGTGTGTGTTTTGCGGATCAGTGTGTGTGTGTGTGTTGTGCGGATCTGTGTGTGTGTGTGTTGTGCGGATCAGTGTGTGTGTGACGCTCGTGTCGCTCTGTGCTGCAGGTGGTGAAGGCGTATGACCGTGTGGAGCAGGAGTGGGTCGCCATCAAGATCATCAAGAATAAAAAGGCTTTCCTCAATCAGGCTCAGATCGAAGTCCGGCTGCTGGAGCTCATGAACAAACACGACACCGAGATGAAGTACTACATCGGTACGGTGACTATTGCTTTCACTGTAGTGCTGTCACGATTCTCAACTCACAATACCATACTCACTGACATACGATAAAAAGATAAACAAAAAATGTACTATTGATTAAATGCTAAATTCGATATTACATTGTGTGTGTAAATGAATAGGATGGACTCTGTGCTGAACCCAATACAGGACAATAGAGACGCCAGAATAACCATATTCATGATTCTGAAGATGAAAATACTGAATTATTGTAGATGAATATGATGATCTCTGTCACTGACTGGATATATTTACAATAATGTCGGCCACTTTTACTGGTAACATCAGACATCTGGCATTATCAGCACACACACATATTCCCCACTGCATTATTATACATTATATTCAACAGTGTATAGTAGTTTAATGTAGTTCTGACACTAAAACTCTGAAAACTTGAATTTCTTCCTCACAGAAATGTTATTTGGGTGAAATATACACAATACAGATTGTCACTATCCATGATACATTCTGTTGCATTGTGTATTGCGATATATATTGTGACACGATAAACTGTTACACCGCTGTTGGACAGTGTTCACATCACCTGCGCGCTTGGAAAACAGAAACAAAAGCAGAAATTAATTGAAACGTTCTCATAATTTTCCCCATGGGGTGTTTTCTTCTGTGTGTGTGTCCAGCGTGGAGTGTGTGTGTCCAGCGTGGAGTGTGTGTGTCCAGCGTGGAGTGTGTGTGTCCAGCGTGGAGTGTGTGTGTCCAGCGTGGAGTGTGTGTGTCCAGCGTGGAGTGTGTGTGTCCAGCGTGGAGTGTGTGTGTCCCGCGTGGAGTGTGTGTGTCCCGCGTGGAGTGTGTGTGTGTCCCGCGTGGAGTGTGTGTGTGTCCCGCGTGGAGTGTGTGTGTGTGTCCCGCGTGGAGTGTGTGTGTGTCCCGCGTGGAGTGTGTGTGTGTCCCGCGTGGAGTGTGTGTGTGTCCCGCGTGGAGTGTGTGTGTGTCCCGCGTGGAGTGTGTGTGTGTCCCGCGTGGAGTGTGTGTGTGTCCCGCGTGGAGTGTGTGTGTGTCCCGCGTGGAGTGTGTGTGTGTCCCGCGTGGAGTGTGTGTGTGTCCCGCGTGGAGTGTGTGTGTGTCCCGCGTGGAGTGTGTGTGTGTCCCGCGTGGAGTGTGTGTGTGTCCCGCGTGGAGTGTGTGTGTGTCCCGCGTGGAGTGTGTGTGTGTCCCGCGTGGAGTGTGTGTGTGTCCCGCGTGGAGTGTGTGTGTGTCCCGCGTGGAGTGTGTGTGTGTCCCGCGTGGAGTGTGTGTGTGTCCCGCGTGGAGTGTGTGTGTGTCCCGCGTGGAGTGTGTGTGTGTCCCGCGTGGAGTGTGTGTGTGTCCCGCGTGGAGTGTGTGTGTGTCCCGCGTGGAGTGTGTGTGTGTCCCGCGTGGAGTGTGTGTGTGTCCCGCGTGGAGTGTGTGTGTGTCCCGCGTGGAGTGTGTGTGTGTCCCGCGTGGAGTGTGTGTGTGTCCCGCGTGGAGTGTGTGTGTGTCCCGCGTGGAGTGTGTGTGTGTCCCGCGTGGAGTGTGTGTGTGTCCCGCGTGGAGTGTGTGTGTGTCCCGCGTGGAGTGTGTGTGTGTCCCGCGTGGAGTGTGTGTGTGTCCCGCGTGGAGTGTGTGTGTGTCCCGCGTGGAGTGTGTGTGTGTGTCCCGCGTGGAGTGTGTGTGTGTGTCCCGCGTGGAGTGTGTGTGTGTGTCCCGCGTGGAGTGTGTGTCCCGCGTGGAGTGTGTGTGTGTGTCCCGCGTGGAGTGTGTGTGTGTGTCCCGCGTGGAGTGTGTGTGTGTGTCCCGCGTGGAGTGTGTGTGTGTGTCCCGCGTGGAGTGTGTGTGTGTGTCCCGCGTGGAGTGTGTGTGTGTGTCCCGCGTGGAGTGTGTGTGTCCCGCGTGGAGTGTGTGTGTGTGTGTCCCGCGTGGAGTGTGTGTGTGTGTCCCGCGTGGAGTGTGTGTGTGTCCCGCGTGGAGTGTGTGTGTGTGTCCCGCGTGGAGTGTGTGTGTGTGTCCCGCGTGGAGTGTGTGTGTGTGTCCCGCGTGGAGTGTGTGTGTGTCCCGCGTGGAGTGTGTGTGTGTCCCGCGTGGAGTGTGTGTGTGTGTCCCGCGTGGAGTGTGTGTGTGTGTCCCGCGTGGAGTGTGTGTGTGTGTCCCGCGTGGAGTGTGTGTGTGTGTCCCGCGTGGAGTGTGTGTGTGTGTGTCCCGCGTGGAGTGTGTCCCGCGTGGAGTGTGTGTGTGTGTCCCGCGTGGAGTGTGTGTGTGTGTCCCGCGTGGAGTGAGTGTGTGTCCCGCGTGGAGTGAGTGTGTGTCCCGCGTGGAGTGAGTGTGGTGGAGTGAGTGTGTGTCCCGCGTGGAGTGTGTGTGTGTCCAGCGTGGAGTGTGTGTGTCCCGTGTGTGTGTCCAGCGTGTCCCGTGTGTGTGTCCAGCGTGGAGTGTGTGTCCAGCGTGGAGTGTGTGTGTCCAGCGTGTCCCGTGTGTGTGTCCAGCGTGTCCCGTGTGTGTGTCCAGCGTGTCCCGTGTGTGTGTCCAGCGTGGAGTGTGTGTCCAGCGTGGAGTGTGTGTGTCCAGCGTGGAGTGTGTGTGTCCAGCGTGGAGTGTGTGTGTCCAGCGTGGAGTGTGTGTGTCCAGCGTGGAGTGAGCGTGGAGTGTGTGTGTCCAGCGTGGAGTGTGTGTGTCCAGTGTGGAGTGAGCGTGGAGTGTGTGTGTCCAGCGTGGAGTGTGTGTCCAGCGTGGAGTGTGTTTCCAGCGTGGAGTGTGTGTGTCCAGCGTGGAGTGTGTGTGTCCAGCGTGGAGTGTGTGTGTCCAGCGTGGAGTGTGTGTGTCCAGCGTGGAGTGTGTGTGTCCAGCGTGGAGTGTGTGTGTGTCCAGCGTGGAGTGTGTGTGTCCAGCGTGGAGTTTGTGTGTCCAGCGTGGAGTGTGTGTGTCCAGCGTGGAGTGTGTGTGTCCAGCGTGGAGTGTGTGTGTCCAGCGTGGAGTGTGTGTGTCCAGCGTGGAGTGTGTGTGTCCAGCGTGGAGTGTGTGTCCAGCGTGGAGTGTGTGTCCAGCGTGGAGTGTGTGTGTCCAGCGTGGAGTGTGTGTGTCCAGCGTGGAGTGTGTGTGTCCAGCGTGGAGTGTGTGTGTGTCCAGCGTGGAGTGTGTGTGTCCAGCGTGGAGTGTGTGTGTCCAGCGTGGAGTGTGTGTCCAGCGTGGAGTGTGTGTCCAGCGTGGAGTGTGTGTCCAGCGTGGAGTGTGTGTATGAGACGGTGTTTAGAGAGGAATGAATCGCTCTGTTTGGGGCAGACGTCGTCATGCTGAACTATAAATGTTTAGAATAAAGGCCAGGGTCGGCGTCGCAGCTGTGTGTGTTCAAGCGCAGGTACCGCTGAAGAACTGCGAGAGCCAGCTGACCCGGGAGGCGCAGAGATCATGTGACGTCCTGCACACAGGTCACGCTCACACCGCTCCGGCTCAGAGTTCACACATGCGTATCGCCAGCTTTACTCCTACAGCGCTGTATCCGATAGAAGCTCCAGGGCTTCAGAGACGACAGGGAAATGAGGACTCAGCTCTGCTGTCAGTGTTTATTCAGTTCTGTTCAATAACTGTGTAAAGAGGATCAGATATGAAGTGTGTGTAGGCAGGTCAGTCATGTATGATGTCTGTAATGAATAACATTATATTAAAATGATTATAACCACATAACAGTCAATATTACTACATAGTGATGAATTGTTTTGTCTAAGGTTTAGTATTCTTAAGCTAGTAGAGACAGAGTTGTATTGAAGGTATTGATCCAACTCTATGTGCAAGAGTGCATGTTTTATATGAAGTTTATATTAGCACTAGTGGCTTACTTCTGCTAGGCTCATTACATGTACATCAAATGATTCAAAAGACACTTTTATAAAAAGTAATTCACCATATAAAAGCAATATTACTAGTCTTTGAGGAGAAACCCAGAAGTGTAAAGGGCCTAGAGTTCGCATAGAGTTAGCATCGAGATGACTGTAGTGTATTAGCGTCCTCGTTCTGTTGATTCGTCGTCTGCTGCTTTAAATGCTCCAGCTCTTTCAAGAAGGGTGGATTCTGATTGGCCGTCAGTGTTTGTATTGAGCATCAGCTGGGAAAAAGCGTCCTCAAAGTAATTCCAACATCTTGCTATTGTCATAGGCGTGGACTATTAAAAGTGTATAGGTAATGGTTATAGCTGTAGTCCTTGGTGTGAGCTGTGGAAGGGCTAGAGTTGATTTTCATGTTCGGCTGTCGAGGAATAGATTGTGAATGTGTGACATCAGATCCAGCTCAGAAACTCATGCTAACGTCTGCTTCTGGCTAAAGTGCTTTGGAAAGAGTCACACCGTGTCTTTAGTCTGTTTCATTAGCGCTGCCGTCACCATGGCCTGTTGTTCTCTCTCCCGCAGTTCATCTGAAACGCCATTTCATGTTCCGGAACCACTTGTGTCTGGTGTTCGAGATGCTGTCCTATAACCTGTACGACCTGCTGAGGAACACCAACTTCCGCGGCGTGTCGCTGAACCTGACGCGTAAGTTCGCCCAGCAGCTGTGCACCGCGCTGCTGTTCCTGGCCACGCCGGAGCTGAGCATCATCCACTGCGACCTCAAGCCCGAGAACATCCTGCTCTGCAACCCCAAGAGATCCGCCATCAAGATCGTGGACTTCGGCAGCTCCTGCCAGCTGGGCCAGCGGGTGAGACTCCGGCACTGGGGTTGGGGATCCAGAGCACTCGAGGGCAGGAACCCGACACTTGGTATCAAATTAAGATTTCGGTTCCTTTGTGAGCGTTTCAATATGACTTTAAACCACCCAAGCTCGAGACTCGCGCGCCGTTTCCTGTGTGAAACGCATTCAATTGGTGCTCTTCGCTGAGTAACTTCTGTGACTATATCTCTAATAATGTATATTTCATTGATAAACTGCAGGGTTATTTTACATTTAATTACAGCTTCTGAACCTGGAAATCTTAAAACACTGTTTATTTAAATCATATCTTTGTTCAGTTGTGTCTATTTATTGCGATTGCAAATTTTTTATTTGTTTACTCGTCTTTAATAATGCTGGAAGTGTACATTAGTCCGGCTAGTTGTTCTTCTATGGTGTGTTTAAAGCTCAGGCTAACGCTCCTGTGTAAGTGTTCTCCAGCTGAGGATTTCTGCTCATGATATTCATTACATGTTTAGCAATAAAACTAAATGTGAATGATATGAAAGGTTGTTGGAATCGATAAGCAGAATCAAAATCGGATCGGAATCGTTCAAATTCAACCGAGACCCGACTCTATCAATGATCTACCGGTCCTTCACCTTCTGCAGGGTGTTCGGGAGGGCTGGGGTAAACCATTATTAATTAAACGATTAGTCTGTCGATTATTTTATCGATTAGTCGACTAATTGAACGATTCTTTTTTGTAACATGGAAATTGCAGGAGTGCACATTCAATGCACAACAATTTTGATCTGGTTCTTACAGAGTATCTACACTGTAAAATGTTTGGTAGGCTACTCAAATGAGCCCTATCACACTTGGATGCTGTGCTCATTTTAATGTTTTCAGTGCTCATAAAAAACATCCGGACTGATTTTTCGGTTTTGTTGACGGGGGTGGGGTTTACATGCGCTTCATAAGGCACACACGCACACTTGCACACACACGCACAAGGTCTCTCGGTCTCTCCCTCGCTGCCGCGCTACACGGTTTGGAGCTCGCGAGCTCTAGATTCCGGGAGATTAACTAATTTGCGGTCATCAGGGAGCCGCTATCACTATGCGGGAGACTTGGGATGTCAACTCCATTTGACAAAGAGCGCAAATAACGACACCTTTACGTTTGGGACTAAATTTGAAGTATTCCCATACCTTCGATGATTTAGTGCGAGCTGGGGTTTTTTAGGACTTTTTCTTTTGTTGGGACTTTTGCATGGCTTTGTTGTGAATTCTGTGAAGAGGTTGCTGCTTCGTCCTCGATTCTGCAATGTTTCGGTCTCCCACGTGTGTGTGGCGAGCTGTACCGCCGGGAACGGTGCAAAAAAATAAATACATAAATAAATAAAGAAGCGTCGACAAAGAAAATATGACGTCGACGAATTTTTGACGTCGAAGCGTCGACATCATCGACGCGCCGCTACAGGCCTAGTGTTCGGGATTTGACTCGTCCAGCCTAAAGCGTGTTGATGTGTGGAGCATGTGTGTTTGTGTGTTCGCCTCAAAGCTCTTCAGTAACGTGTCTCGTGTGTCCTCAGATATACCAGTACATCCAGAGTCGCTTCTACCGCTCGCCTGAGGTGCTGCTGGGGATGCCGTACGATCTGGCCATCGACATGTGGTCTCTGGGCTGCATACTGGTGGAGATGCACACGGGAGAGCCCCTGTTCAGCGGCGCCAACGAGGTGAGCGCTCCTGCGGCCCGAGAGACAGGCGTGCGGGGAACCTCTCCTCAGTTACTCACTCAAGCGGTCTCAAACCTGCGACTTTCTGTCTTCTGCTGAACACAAAGGAAGATATCTTGAAGAATGTCGGTAGCCAGAGAGTTGATGGACCCGTTGACTTCCAGATCAGAATCTTAATTTGTCGTACAAAAGAGTACAACGGAATTACATGCAGTCCTATCCAGCGCAAAAAATCAATCTCCCACTTTACACACAATTATCCTGTGTGCAAAATACACAAACATTCTCCTTGATAACAAATTTTACAAATACGTGAGAATGCTAAACGGAATAAGTGTGTATATTTATATATATATATAATAATAAATATACCGTTAACAGCAATATTTGCATATCATATGTAGCACAATTGAGGTGATTTATAAGCATGTGACTATAAGTAGGGAAAGCTGCTGGTGGAAGTCAGTGGGTCCATCCTCTTTGTTCAGGGAAACACATGCATACAGGTTAGAAACAACCTCAGGGTGAGTAAATGACGTAAACCGCTCAGGAGATTGCGTGTGTGTGTGTATTAGATCTGTGTGTTCAGTCTTAAAGTGACGGCAGCCTGATAACCCTGCGGCTGTGTGTGTCGCCGCTCGACTGAGTCACGTCAGTAGCTGGATGAGGTTAATCGTAACATGTCAATTTACATAAATTCCTATCGTTGATCATTGTTAATCTATTAATTGTTCCCCTTAACCTCCTAATTCTGAGGCAGGGTCGGCACTAAGTTATCATGATAGTTAACAACTACTTGCTCAACCAAGCTTGTTGGTTTAAAGCTTAGAAGCTTTAGTTATGTAACTAATATAGGGAATATGACCATCTCTTAACTAGTGCTTTTAAATTTGCTAAATATTAGTAGTGCTCTATTTTATAGTGTGAAAAAAATAACTCCCTTTACATGAATCTTTTTTTTTTTACATTAGTAAACCATAGTAGTTTGCTTATCTTTATTTATAGCAGATGGTCTCGAACGCAACATAAGACGATGCGTAGATCATCCATTACCCTTCAAATTGGGCAAATTGAAATTGCGATGTGAAAACACGGCCAATGGAAACACGTCCATTTCGCAAAAACTCCCATTTATCGCAAAAAAATTCTACGCTCGCATGAGAGGGTTTTTCTGGCAATTCAAAAAAGAAATATTTCACACAACTGCAATGGAAACAGTTTTTGCGCATTTACAGTCACCAGTGCCTGCGTGACTCGCCATAGACACTAGCGGAGAGAAGGAGCTCCGGCTGCAATGTTCTTCCGCAAGACACGTGCAGTTTATTTATTAACGAACGTGCACGTCACGCGCATTGCACACTGATGGTGAAACGCGCCAATTAGGAATTAAGTCATAATAAGTGTAAGTTAAATGTACAGTGTCCGACAATGCTAGTTAGTGACAGCGCAGAGTTCGTGGTTCGTGGGAAAGAGTGGCGTTTCAGTCACATATAAGGGTGTCAAATCGAAATCGACCGAAATTAATTCACAATCTCGAACTTCGAATTAAAAAATGGAATTGTCGATGCTGCGACGCCCCCATGTCACGTCTGGTCGGCGTGCCAAGCGGGAAAAAACACGCGTGTTGAAAAGCGGCGAGTCTATGGTCAACCTCCTCTAACTGCTCCAGCGGTAGGGCTGGGCGATATGGAGCAAAAAATATATCTCGATATCTTTACAGGAAAATGGATGTGAATACAACTCAAAATATAGGCCTACAATCAATAGAAAATTAATTTTCCATAACAGAATGTAACCAAATGAGAAAAATTAAACACAGGGCCTGAATTTCGTCATCATTATTAATCACGTGATTCATATACAGAAACTGAATAAAGTAATCAAATGGAAAATAACACTGAGTAGTATTTTAGTCCTGAATAAATTAAATACATAGGTTATTAATCCTGATTCCTTTAACTTAAAGCTATCTTTTGTTGTATTGACAACAAAATGAATGACAGACACATATGGCTGCCGTCACTTTAAGAGCTAGTGCACGGATCCTGTGTTCATTATACTGGCGTGCGTTTTATGCTTATTAAAGACAAAACCGACTATGTTTAGAGTATACTCACGACGACAGAAATTGACAATTTTGCGTGTTAAAGCAATATAATCCGCGAAAAATAACTTTTGTTACTGGCCAGCTGTTCTTAAGGCGGATTTTCTATGAATGTGCGCATAGAAAATAATCTCAGAGAGCGCGCGAGCACTGATTAGTTTAAAATCGCTTGAATGTTTAAACTGGTGAGACTTAAAAAGACTTCAGTCACGATGCACTGCTGGCCCGATTGTGCGAGTGAATATCCATCATGTCCCGACTCCTAAACGCGAGTGTGTTTTATCGCAGACGACAACTGAAGCAAATGCTTATATTAACCAGAATGATATTGTGGGTTTGTGTGGACGCTAATACAGTTAGTGGTCTTAGTGTGAACTACAACAAAGCAATTTTGAGATCCTTCTATATATTGTTTTGTTCACAGTTTTATTTATAGTCTTATGATTGTGGGCGGATCTTGTGCTTTGTTGTAAATAGTATGTTTAATAAATAAAGAATCACCACATAAAAAACAACGAAAGCAATTCTGTCCTCTTTTAGTGGCAGGGCAAGTAGAGATCAGTGAAGTCCTTCGCATTGACCGTGACTCGGGTGTCTTGTGGTTTTTCATGGCAGGTCGACCAAATGAATAAAATCGTGGAGGTTCTGGGCGTCCCTCCCAGTCACATCCTGGAACAGGCTCCCAAAGCCCGGAAGTTCTTCGAGAAGATGACTGACAGCTCGTGGTGTGCGAAGAAGACCAAAGATGGCAAACGGGTGCGTGTCTCTTCTGCAGCTACTCTTACTCTCAGTCCTGTGTCAGGTGTAGTTTTCATCATAGTTAGTCAACCTCGCCCTGTTCTCACTAGGGCTGGGAATCGCTGGGTACTTCACGATACGATACGATATGCGATACATTGTTCACGATACCGATAATATCACGATATGGCGATACTGGGCGATACTGCGATAATCGACATTTTATCTAACTCACAATATATCATGTTTTAAGAAATAAAATTTTTTTTTAATTAGGAAAATTAATCTCCATTTATTTTTTGGGATGAAACACAATAACAGAAACAACTTGTGTCTTATCAGTTGCAACAAAACAGTCACAGACACTATTTTAGTGTAACATTGCTGCAATCAGTAGCTAGTAATAAAAATGTTTACGCCGGGGTGTGTCGGCTTCGAGCCAGCACCAACCACGGCTTTCTCACAGAGCTCCGGGTGATGCCGCGTGAGGTGTCTGTACATGTGGTCGTGTTTCCCGTTTTGCGGACTTTTGCAAAGCCAGACATCCCAAGTCTCACGTAAGTTCAGGGAGTCTCCCGCATAATGATAGCGTCTCCCTGATGCCCGCAAATTAGTTCAAATCTCCCGGAATCTAGAGCGCGCATGCGAGACAGAACAGCCTGCGCGCATAACATATATAGCACGGCAGAGAGGGTGAGAGACTTTGCGTGTGTGCCTCGCGAAAGCTAGTCAAATCCAGTCAACTCGGATAATGAATAGAGCGTTTTTAAATAACGGCTTTTAAGATCGATACTTGGCAAGAGCGCATCGAGAATCGATCGCGGGAGTAAATATCGTGATATATCGCCATATCGATATTTTGGCGCACCCCTAGTTCTCACCCAGTCAAGGTTCAGTCGACTAAAAGCCTGGGCATTTTACTCTAGTTTTAGTCAATGAAAACTGTCATATTTTCGTATAATTGGGTTTTAAATTTAAAATCATAATCACAACAATTGTTGTCATTTGAGAAATTTATATTTGCAGTTCATCAGACGTATTGCACTTTCATATACAAGTACAAATCTAGAGAATGTCTCATAATGTCTCATAGAGGTCGTGTGCGGGTTTATTTGACCTTATCCAGTTTCCTGATTTCTTCCATAGGCTATTTGTCATAAATTAACCCATTCTCTACAAGACATTTCTCTCAAATTTAAACGGTGAAATTTCTCATAATTCCTAATTAAATTAATGTTTTTTTTTTTATTAAAACAACAGCAAAAAAAAGAGACTTTATTGTCACATAGAACTGTTTGTGCTTTTATTAATATAGTGGAGATTCATGTTTGTAATAATTACAGAAGGTTTGATCGCAGGAAGTCCGACTGGCTGACACGCTCATATGAGCAGAACATCTCAGACGGAGATCGCGAGCTCCAGCTTACATGCTCGTCTGTGTCGTTGGTGTGTTCAGATCTTCCTCAGTGTAGAGAGAGCGCGACGCATGTTGCCAGATTACAAATATTAAGTTAAACATTGGGTAGAAAACGTGTCCTTTTAACAGAGAAGCTCTGATTGGGGGATTTAAATTCATGAAATCTGGCAACCGCACGCATGAAAGCTCGTAGCGGCGTGTTTAAAACAGTCTGTAATGCAAAAACAAAGAGAGGTTTTAGTAAGGCTTTTTTTTTTAACTATATTTTAGTCTCGTCTTCTTTCGTCAACGATATTGCATGTTGATATAGTCACAGTTGTCGTTTAATGACGTCGGTGTCGTCTCGTTATCGTCTCGTCTTAGTCATGGAAGAAAAGGTCGTCGACGAATATTTTTCGTCATGATTTCGCTAAAGGGGTGGTATAATGCTCTTTTCACAAGATGTAAAATAAGTCTCTGATGCCCCCAGAGTGTGTGTGTGAAGGTTTAGCTCAAAATACCCCACAGATATTGTTATATAGCATGTTAAAATTGTCACTTTTTGAGGGTGAGTAAAAACGCACTGTTTTTGTGTCTGTCCCTTTAAATGCAAATGAGCTGCTGCTCCCGGCACAGGGGGCGGAGCTTCAAGAGCTTGTTCTTATCAGCTTGATTACGCACTGAAAATTTCAAAAACTTTCAGCCTTTTTTGTTCAAACTGGAGTCAGAAAGATGGAGAGACTCCAGAAGAAGAGACGACATGTAGAGCAGCAGGACAGTTCTGATGGTTAGTTGATGAGTTTGTAGCTGATGTGGAGTTATCTTCTAGTCATTGATTAGCATATTCTGTCATGATAATCGATAAATCACATTCCCGGGGGCGGGGTTTATGTAAATGTTAGGGTTGGTGATGTCACTAACCCGTGAAGAAGCTCGTGTAGTTCTACCAGCCGTTTGTTAAAAAGCCATTTCTGTAAAAGCACATCTCTTCCTTTGCTCTGAGCTTTGAGCGTCGTAACTTTGCAGATGTTGTTTTTGCTCAAACAGCAACATTACACACTCACTACAGCTAGAACAGCTAAATCATAATCCCCCGCCGCTTTAACGAAATGAACACTACTTCACTTCTATTCCTGTTCCTGTCAGCAGCTCTGTGTGATAGTAAAGGTATAGTTCACCCAAAAACGATTTATGATTTACTCTCCCTCCACCCATCCTAGCTGTGTGTGACACTCTTCTTTCAGACGAACACAGAGTTATATTAAACATGTCCTGGCTCTTCCAAGCTTTATAATGACAGTGAATGGGTGTCTGTCTGGAAGTCATTTTTTCACTTTTGTGTGAACTGACTTGTCGCCCTGCTCTCTCCCGTGCGCAGTATAAGCCCGCGGGCTCCCGGAAGCTGCACAGTGTTCTGGGCGTGGAGGCGGGCGGCCCGGGCGGGCGGAGAGCCGGAGAGTCGGGGCACGCCGTCGCAGATTACCTGAAGTTCAAAGACCTGATCCTGCGGATGCTGGACTACGACCCGAAGACCCGCATCCAGCCGTACTACGCTCTGCAGCACAGCTTCTTCAAGAAGACTGCGGACGAGGGCACCAACACCAGCAGCAGTGTGTCCACGAGCCCGGCGCTGGAGCAGTCGCAGTCGTCCGGCACCACGTCCAGCACCTCCTCCAGCTCAGGTCTCACACACACACACACACACACACACTCTCTCACACACACACACACACCAGCAGCAGTGTGTCCACGAGCCCGGCGCTGGAGCAGTCGCAGTCGTCCGGCACCACGTCCAGCACGTCCTCCAGCTCAGGTCTCACACACACACACACACACACACACTCTCTCACACACACACACACACCAGCAGCAGTGTGTCCACGAGCCCGGCGCTGGAGCAGTCGCAGTCGTCCGGCACCACGTCCAGCACGTCCTCCAGCTCAGGTCTCACACACACACACACACACACACACACACACACACACACACACACACACACACACACACACACACACACAAACACACACAGCTCAGGTCACACACACACACAGTCACACACACACACACACACCAGCAGCAGTGTGTCCACGAGCCCGGAGCAGTCGCTGTCGTCATTTTCCTTGCATGCACATTCAGGAAATTATATTTTATTTCTATAAAAGATGTGATGCATGATTTGGTTTATATTTGCTTATTGCTCTCGCTGGCGCCCTCTTGTGGACACAGGAGACGATACAGCACTTTTTCCTTTAACATTATTGCTTTTAGAATTTGAATATAATTTGAATTTTGCTAATATTTAAGAAAGAAATTAGAATTAGCTTTTCAGCCATTTTGACCCCTATCCCGCACACATCTGAGCTCATGAGTTCTGTGGCGCTGACTCTGATCGTGTGTGTTTGCAGGAGGTTCTTCTGGAACGAGTACCAGCGGTCGCGCCCGCTCCGACCCGACCCATCAGCACCGGCACAGCGGAGGACACTTCAGTGCTGCAGTGGGCATGGACTGCCACAACCTCTGCCCACAGGTGCACAGACACACTCACTCACTCTCTCACACACACTCACACACACACTCGCTCGCTGGCTAGCTCACACACACACACACTCACACACACACACACACACTCACTCATTCACTCTCACTCACTCACTCACTCACTCTCTCACACACACACTCGCTCGCTGGCTAGCTCACACACACACACACACACACACACACACACTCACACACACACACTCACTCATTCACTCTCACTCACTCACTCACTCACTCACTCACTCACTCTCTCACACACACACACTCACACACACACTCACTCATTCACTCTCACTCACTCACTCACTCACTCTCTCACACACACACTCGCTCGCTGGCTAGCTCACACACACACACACACACACACACACACACACTCACACACACACACTCACTCATTCACTCTCACTCACTCACTCACTCACTCACTCACTCACTCTCTCACACACACACACTCACACACACACTCACTCATTCACTCTCACTCACTCACTCACTCACTCTCTCACACACACACTCGCTCGCTGGCTAGCTCACACACACACACACACACACACACACACTCACACACACACACTCACTCATTCACTCTCACTCACTCACTCACTCACTCACTCACTCACTCACTCTCTCACACGCACACACTCGCTCGCTGGCTAGCTCAGCTCACTCACACGCACACTCACACTCACTCACTCACACGCACACTCACACACACACACACACACACACACTCACACACACACACACTCGCTCACACACACACACTCTCTCTCACTCACTACACCTTTAAGGAAATTATATTTTATTTAAGAACAATTTTTTCAAAAGTTAATGCACTTTAAAAAGTGAATGTCATTTGAATAAAACATGCGATGCTTGATGTGGTTTATATCTGCTCATTGCTCTTGTGGGCACAGGAGACGATACAGCACTTCTCCTCTTAACATGACATGAAGTGTTTCTTTAGAATTCTGCTAATGTTTAAGAACAGGCGTTTTGACAGCGCTAATGCTGCTGGTGTGTGTGTGTGTGTGTGTGTGTTCCTCAGGCGAGACAGGCGTTCGTGCCGGCGCTGGGCTGGGTCGGGGGAGACGGGCTTCAGCAGGCGTCAGGAGAGACCCACCCCGTCCAGGAGACCACCTTCCACGTGCCCCCCCACCAGCCCAAGGCCCTGCACCCCCACCACCACCACCACCACCACCCGCCTCAGCTCGGCCAGGGCCCGGCCCGGCCCCGGCCCCGCCTCTACTCCCCGTCCCACAGCGCCTCCACGCAGGACTCGCTGGAGGCCACCCACACACACCTGTCCATGACCTCGCTGTCTTCCTCCGCCTCGTCCTCCTCCACCTCCTCCTCCTCCACCGGACACCACCACTACTCCTACCAGAGCCGGCCGCTGCCGCACGCGCTGGGCTTCGGCCACGCCGGGCTGGGGGCCTTCTCCAACCCGCGGCAGGAGACGGGCGTGCCGGGCCACTCCAGCTCCGGCCCGGGCCACTACAGAGCCGAGGCCCACATGGGCCTGAGGCCGGGCCTGGAGCGCGAGGAGTCGCCCATGGCGGGCGTGTGTGTGCAGCAGAGCTCCGTCGCTAGCTCCTGACTAGCCTGAGGACGCGAGACTAGCGCTGCCGGAGCCGAGCCGGGCCTCAGATGGCTTCGGATGCTCGTTCACACACACACACGCGTGCGGGAGACGGCTAGCGCGTCACGACCGCCCCCTTTTCTTCTTCATGTCGTGCGATCGTGTGCTTGGAGCAGAGCTTTCCCAGAGTGCAATGAGAGGTGGTTCTTTAATATGGCCTTATCGTTACGGACTGAAGGAAGACCAACGAGCCGGACGTTACTCTTCGTCTTCTTCTTCAAGTGACAAAAGCTTTCGTGTGTTTTCGGGCGGCGTGCGAACACCCTTCATTGGCGACACACACACACACACTCGAGAACGGTGATTTGAGGCCTTTCTTACCCAGAGTTCCTCTGTGCCGCAGGACTGCCGTGTCCCTTCTCTTCTTCTTCTCTCACGCTTTAGCTCATACGCTCTGATTTGCGCAGCATGTGTGTTTTACTCCCCCCCCCCCCCCGCCCCGCTTCGTTTTGATTTGGCTTCACGATTATGCTGTGAATTTTACACCACTTTTTTTGTTTCTCCCTTTTGATAGTTTATTGTACCAAAGGCGTTTTTTTTTATAGAACATAGATGTCTGTAACCAATAATGTAGCAGTTCTGCACTTTGAAGCGAAGGTGTGTGTCTTGTCGTGTCAGTAAAGGACTGCCAGAACTGAAGTGATGATGTTTGATTGGCCCATTACAGAGAGCCCGATCCTGGAGGCCATCGCTTAGATTCTCTCGCTCTGTGTTTCTTTCTCTTCATTTGCTCTTATCGGCGGTGTGCGTGACACGAGCTCAGGCGTCCCGTCGGGGTGTGTGTGTGTGTGTGTGTGTTCTGTCGGTCGGTTCGGTGGACTCGAGCTGCTCGGCTGGTCCCAGAGCAGATGGACAGTCGGAGATCTTCTCTCGGCAGCGAGTGTGTGTGTGTGTGTGTGAGACGGTTCTCTAGGGTTCCTGTGGTCACGGCATACGGAGGGAGTCCAAGAAACAGGCTTCAGGTGTTTACTTTGTGACCCCATTTTAATAGCTGAAATAGAATTTATGTACATATTTATATTTTTTTAATAAAGGAAGTTTAGAACTCACTACTTTTTTCCTAATGGTATTTTGAGTACATTTACGTCAACTTGGTAACATGCAGTGGAAGTTCTCTATGGTAGTCAATGGGTATCAGTGCTTCCAGGCCAAAGTAGTTGACGACGATGACGACGCTAGTACAAATGCAAAACTCTAGGGTTGAAACGGGACGGAGAGTAGATCTTTATACTTTAATATTGTAGACAGGGTATGGTGTGTGTTGTCGGCCGGCGCCTCATGCTCGTATACTCCAGCGTGACCTAGTATACGTAGTACAGGAACTAACTTTACGTTTAGTTGTGTTCTTATGGCACACGCTTCAATAAATGGGTCCATTTGAAAGCAGAGGTGTGTGTGTGCGCGTGTGCGTGTGTGTGTGTGTGTGTGTGAGACTACATCAACAGCGTTTCAGGTCACACTTTATGATTTGAATCTCCCTGGTCCGACTCTCCCCTCGGCTTCCCGTCCGGTTCGCTCCACTCCTCGTTTGGGTCCAGGACATGTGGTGGTGGTGATGGTGATGTAAGCAGAACGACAGACGGATATTTCGGATCTTTATCCACAGGTTGTAAGATCAGGACTTTCTGTGTAAATTAAACGTGTCACTGAGGGGCAGTAATGGACAAACCCTTTGTACTATATTCAAGCGGTCTTATGTATGATTATAAAAAAAACAAAGTTGCTCAACTTGTACCCGTGTTCTCTCATTTCTTCATGTCAACTTCACCAGAACACTGCGAGTAAAGCCGTGTGTAGATCTGACACACACACAGTCTTTACTGGTGTGTGTGTGAAGCAAACACTCGTCCTGATGTTCCACAGCAGCTTTACAGTGATAACAGGAGATTACAGTAACAGAGAGTGTTTAGGCTTTACAGCAGATCTAGAATAAAGTTATTGTCCAGATAAAGTTAGTTTTGATTGATTCACTTCTGTTGTAAAGATCATTAGTGATTAACCATAAGTTCTATAAATCAGGTTTGAGTGGCAGATTCAGGCAGTCTAAAGCGCTCGCCAACGCCGAGATGACTGAGATGATCAAAGACGGGGTTTGTATTTTTAGTTGTTCTAATGGTCTTTCCTATTCTCTATTCCCGTTAAACCCCGTAAGACACACATGTGTAAGTTCATAAGTCGACAGCATTGCTGAGTATTTCCTCCTTAAAACTGCAGTGAACCAAAGACAGTCTCAAAAACACGGTTTGAAATCGCTGGTGTTTCTGACGTCACAAACGACCTTGTAACCAATCAGATCAACGTGTGATCGTCAACCAGTGGATCTCTGAGCCGAGTGAGTGGAGGCGGGCTCATTTGCATATTCATAGAACCGCGCATACTAAATGAGGCGAGGGTGTCGAGTTACATTCAAGATATTTTAAGGCAGGAAGAAGGATAAAACGTTTAAATATGTAATTCTGGTGATCAAAGATTAGTTTTAAGGGATAAAATTAACTACAGGGTGACTTCAAGTTATTTAATTTCTTTATTACACAACCGTGTTGAAGATGTTAAGCTCTTCCAGCAGGGGTTTGCTCTTCACTCTGATCAATCCGCTCATTACATTCATTTGAACATTAGATTTTTATTAATTGTCCCTGACAGTTGAATGGCCATGGGTTAGCGCTGTGCTTTACTGTTTGTTTTTCTATTAACATACGAGAAAACCATAATTTTGCTGCTTTTTTTTTACTTGAGAAATACAAAGTTTGTTACATGCCTGTTTATCTTGTAAGTTTTATAATGGCCCATACCATGAAACCGATATTATTCTGTGTTTTCATTATGGGTTAAGTGTGATTATTTGATTTTGTAAATTGAATTATTTTTAAAACTGAGCAGTAAGTATTTTATGAGCATTGATGATTAATTCATATTAATTTTTGAATGACTCGCTGAAGCGAAAGAAATCAGTGGATGTTAAACGGGCGCGCGCACACGATGGACTTTCTCTTGAGGTGAGCTAATTTTACTTCATAACAAATTATATAAAATGTTAACAATAACATTACGCGTCGTCTGTGTGAACACTGCAGTTCTGTTAATGTACTCGTTCTTCACATCCACGGAATCATCAGACAAACATTTAAATCGGCAAATTAGTTCAGAGACAATATAGCCAACACTTGTTTAATGCTTAATCTCGGTCCTTCTTTCCCAAACTATTTAAAACGATAAATAGTTTTCACCCAAAAATCAACCTGTAGT
This sequence comes from Rhinichthys osculus, assembly GCA_029959095.1. Lineage (NCBI taxonomy): Eukaryota > Metazoa > Chordata > Actinopteri > Cypriniformes > Leuciscidae > Rhinichthys > Rhinichthys osculus. The sequence continues at coordinate 31,693,968 of JARWKJ010000024.1, forward strand.
TTTCTTCTGTGGAAGGAGAAATTAGATATTTTGATTGTGTTCGATGGGGTTTGAAGAAACCGTATTAATTGGAACAACATGGCGGAGTGAATGATCATTTTGTAAGAGAACTAATCCTTTCAGTTGTTTGTGTTTGATCACTGATAATGTCTACAACACCACTTGAAATTACTAGCCACTTAAAAACAGCAACTTGTGTTACAGCTAATCTCTGCAAGTAAATTATTATTGTTGTCATTTTAATAAATTAAACTAAGATACACATATTTTCTATTTTGTCATCCAAGAAAGCATATTTCAATGTTCAATGACAACCACATGTCTTCCTCCAGGTCCGCTTCCGAGCGCTGAATCCTGCGCGTTCACCCAGAGCGACTGTGATTGGTCCGATTTAATCCGCGCTGGGGAAAGTAACAGGTGTCACGTGACCGCGCCGTTTGCTTCAGAAGCGATTCTGGCGTATTTTACATCGGAATGAAAACACTGATTAACTTTCACAGACACCAGAGCGACACGAGCTGAGAAGTGTGAATATCTCGGAAAGTGATTATTATTTAGACCTGTGTGTGTGTGTGGAACCGGAAGAGGCGGAGTCTGTCTACGGCTCTGACTGACAGGCACGGTCGGGGAGATGACCGCGGGCCCGAGACTCCTCGGGAGACTCTGCTCATGCGCAGAAGGATGCTGATCACGCTGTGTTACCTGTACCTGTGGCTGCGGTTCCAGCGCTGCTACACGGCCGTGATCCGCGGGGCTCTGGAGCGGCTGAGCGGGGGCCGGAGGAGCCTGAGCTTCCGGGAGCTGGACCGAGAGCCTAGCCCCGGATCCCCGCAGAGCCCGAGCGACGCCGCGCTGTTCCTGGAGCTCGGAGACAAGGGCGTTTACATCAGCGAGCCGCAGGTGAACACAGCAGTGTGTGTGTGTGTGTGTGTGTGAGTGTGTGAGAGAGTCCATCAGTGAACACATCTGATCAACATCTCTGATGATCCCTGCAGTCACGGCTGATTTATACAACACTGAATTACAGAATTAATGATCTCAAATACGAGACATTCAAGCTGTAATGGCATTAGTCAGATCAGTTCTGTTTGACAGCTGTCAATATGCTCTGAATGAATGAACACTGACGTGTGTGTGTGTGTGTGATGGCTAGGTTTAGGGGTCGGGTTAATATAGGGGGACAGAATAAAAACCTTTGCGTCTATGGAGAACAGCTCGTGTGTGTGTGTGTCCGCAGGCGTGTGAGGACCTCAGTAAGTGGACTCTGCTGGGCTCTTCACTCCTGTGTGGCCGGCGGATAGAAAGCGTGGCCTTCATCATCGAGGCGTCGTCGAGACGGAGAGTTCCAGAGGCTTCACACACCAGTCAGACCGTAGGTTCAGATCCTCCTCAGTGTGTGTGTGTGTGTGGGTGTGTGTGACAATCACACCAGTCAGACCGTAGGTTCAGATGCTCCTCAGTGTGTGTGTGTGTGTGTGTGTGTGACAATCACACCAGTCAGACCGTAGGTTCAGATCCTCCTCAGTGTGTGTGTGTGTGTGTGTGTGTGTGTGTGTGACAATCACACCAGTCAGACCGTAGGTTCAGATCCTCCTCAGTGTGTGTGTGTGTGTGACAATCACACCAGTCAGACCGTAGGTTCAGATGCTCCTCAGTGTGTGTGTGTGTGTGTGTGTGTGTGACAATCACACCAGTCAGACCGTAGGTTCAGATCCTCCTCAGTGTGTGTGTGTGTGTGTGTGTGTGTGACAATCACACCAGTCAGACCGTAGGTTCAGATCCTCCTCAGTGTGTGTGTGTGTGTGTGTGTGACAATCACACCAGTCAGACCGTAGGTTCAGATGCTCCTCAGTGTGTGTGTGTGTGTGTGTGACAATCACACCAGTCAGACCGTAGGTTCAGATCCTCCTCAGTGTGTGTGTGTGTGTGTGACAATCACACCAGTCAGACCGTAGGTTCAGATCCTCCTCAGTGTGTGTGTGTGTGTGACAATCACACCAGTCAGACCGTAGGTTCAGACAGGCACGTGCACAGGTAGGGCTCAACCTGTGCAGAGCACATGCCCTTTTTACCGAAGTGCCCTTTTTTTGGTGGTGGTGGGTTTTTTATTTTTTATTTTTTTATATATATATAAATCAATGCTATTGGTCACCCTTTAAGTCTATCTGTCTGTTTTAAAAATATTTAGCCAATGAAAGATCTTAAAAACCGCTTGTGTAAATCTTGTTCGATCTTAAACGGTCAGTAAAGATGATAACTCCGCCCCCTCTATCGTGACTGAATGAGCTGAAGCTCCGCAGCGGCCGCACAGCAGACAGCAGCTGAACGAAGCTTTGCAAGGGTAAACTAAGATCTTGTTGTTTGAATAAGTACTAAACACGTTGTCTATAAAAGCTCATATTTTATTTATTTGATGTCTGACTAAGATATGTGGGGCCAGAGAGAGAGGGCTATGCTAGCATTTATCATAGTCATAGCCAATACATACCGTACACTTAAATAGCCTGTGCATTAGAATTTCATTTTTTATAAAATGCGATTTTGACCAAATGTATTTTACAACAGGAAAAACTGAGCGTCTATATATAGCTATAACAATCTAGTTGGTAAGCTGTTGATGAAACAACAGTCTGTTGATGAAACAACAACTCCTCTGTCCTCCTCCCTTGTGTCCTCGTCTCCTCTGTCCTCCTCCCTCGTGTCCTCCTCCCTTGTGTCCTCGTCTCCTCGCTCCTCCGTCCTCCTCCCTTGTTTCCTCGTCTCCTCCGTCCTCCTCCCTCGTCTCCTCGCTCCTCCGTCCTCCTCCCTTGTGTCCTCGTCTCCTCCGTCCTCCTCCCTCGTCTCCTCGCTCCTCCGTCCTCCTCCCTCGTCTCCTCGCTCCTCCGTCCTCCTCCCTCGTCTCCTCGCTCCTCCGTCCTCCTCCCTCGTGTCCTCCTCCCTTGTGTCCTCCTCCCTCGTGTCCTCCTCCCTTGTGTCCTCGCTCCTCTGTCCTCCTCCCTCGTCTCCTCGCTCCTCCGTCCTCCTCCCTCGTCTCCTCGCTCCTCCGTCCTCCTCCCTTGTGTCCTCGCTCCTCTGTCCTCCTCCCTTGTGTCCTCGCTCCTCCGTCCTCCTCCCTCGTCTCCTCGCTCCTCCGTCCTCCTCCCTCGTCTCCTCGCTCCTCCGTCCTCCTCCCTCGTGTCCTCCTCCCTTGTGTCCTCCTCCCTCGTGTCCTCCTCCCTTGTGTCCTCGCTCCTCCGTCCTCCTCCCTCGTCTCCTCGCTCCTCCGTCCTCCTCCCTCGTGTCCTCTTCTCCTCGCTCCTCTGTCCTCCTCCCTTGTGTCCTCGCTCCTCCATCCTCCTCCCTCGTCTCCTCGCTCCTCTGTCCTCCTCCCTTGTGTCCTCGCTCCTCTGTCCTCCTCCCTTGTGTCCTCGCTCCTCCGTCCTCCTCCCTCGTCTCCTCGCTCCTCCGTCCTCCTCCCTCGTGTCCTCGTCTCCTCGCTCCTCTGTCCTCCTCCCTTGTGTCCTCGCTCCTCCGTCCTCCTCCCTCGTGTCCTCTTCTCCTCGCTCCTCTGTCCTCCTCCCTTGTGTCCTCGCTCCTCCATCCTCCTCCCTCGTCTCCTCGCTCCTCTGTCCTCCTCCCTTGTGTCCTCGCTCCTCCGTCCTCCTCCCTCGTCTCCTCGCTACTCCTCCGTCCTCCTCCCTCGTGTCCTCGTGTCCTCGTCTCCTCGCTCCTCGAGATTGTGTCCACATCTACAAATAGATCATCACACACACCAGACGCTCTTGCTCTGAGCGCTTTCTGTTCAGTGTTTCAGCTGATGAACACACACACACACACTCAGCTCTGACTGATGTGCAGGTTTGGTCAAGTGTATGGTTTTTGCATTCGAATGTGCAGGGTTTTGTATTTCGATGAAAGCCCTAATCACTATTATTGTTATTATAGTTTTCGTTCAGTTTGCCGGAGAACTGAGGCGCGTTTCCTCACGTCACCCGACGGAGTGTGTGTTCCTCACCGCTGTAGCCTCGGGCTCCAAAACACTCAATACTGTTGATTTGACTGCACTGACACTATCAGATAAGAACAAAACTTGAATGTGTTTAAATCCATACGTGTGTGTGTGTCAGGTGCTGAACTGGTCGGATTACTGTCTCCCGTTGGCCTGCAGTCCGGGGCAGCCGTACCGGGCCGTAGCCGAAGCCAGCCTGGAGAACTTCAGCCGGCTTGGCGTGGCCTTTATGGAGGATCGTCTGCGTATGGAAAACGGGCTCATTCCTGAAAAGATAGTGTGTGAGTTTCATCCCAGCAAGCGCCGTCACGCAGGGCTCGACATTCAGCCTTCTCACGTGCGTGTCCTTCAGACAAGCATTGATGTCGAGCCCTGACTCGCAGCTGTACGGATTCAGAGTCGCGCTAATCCCGTGTTTGTCCTTCTGTGTCCCAGCCGTGTCCCTCAAAGAGTCTGCGCTCACACAGCTTCTGGAGAAGAGGAGACTCCAGGCCAAACGTCTGAGCGAGCCGGTGCTGTCCAGAACCAGTCGTCAGGAGGAGCCGGTGCTGTCCAGAACCAGTCGTCAGGAGGAGCCGGTGCTGTCCAGAACGGGTCAGGAGGAGCCGGAGCTCCCGTCGGATCACCGGCACATGGAGGGACACCACCTGCACCTGTCCAGCTGTCACGAGTGCCTGGAGCTGGAGAACAGCACCATCCAGTCGGTCCGGTTCGCCTCCGCCGAGAACATCCCGGACCTGCCGGTCGACGGCGCCGAGAACATCCCGGATCTCCCAGACGAGGAGGAGGAGAGCATCCCGGACCTGCCGGACCCCGAGAGCGTGCGGCTGAGGTCCGGCGGGAAGCCTCCTAACGTGTTGGTGTTCACGGGCGGCTGTGATCTTCAGTACCGCAGGATCCGCTCGCTCCTGACGGAGGTCCTGGACCCGGAGCGTTACACCATCTACCCTCTCCGCCCGCAGCCGGCGCTGAGTGAGCCCTGGCCCGAGAACACACTCCTGCTGGTGCTCGGCACCGGCCCGCTCACGCCTCAGCTGATCCTGGTGTTCCTGGCGTTCCTGAGCCGGGGCGGGCGTGTGCTGGGCCTGTCCTGCTCCCTGTGTCCCGCTGGAGTGACCCTGAGGCCCCGGGCCCCGCCGGAGGAGCAGATCTGCAGACTGAGCTTCACCCGGGCGGACGGCACCGAGCTGCGCATGAGTGTGGTGTCCAGCGGGAGTGTGTACGAGCGTGAGGAGGGTGCGGGTGAGGTGGAGCTGTGGGGGGAGATCACGGAGCAGGACCAGCCCGAGATGGCCATCGTGCGCCTGACCCACGGACCCGACAGCGGACAGGCCATCCTGTGTCAGGTGACCCAGCTAATTACTGTTCATTTTATTATTTTTTCAAATTCCATTTTTCCCATTGTAACCTGTTAAAGGGCTTATCGGATGCAAAATTCACTTTTATATGGTGTTTGCATATAAATGTGTCTTTGCAGTGTGTGGACACAGATGTGCGTCGTCTCTTGTGTTGAGTGTGTGTTGGACACAGATGTGCGTCGTCTCTTGTGTTGAGTGTGTGTGGACACAGATGTGCGTCTCCTCTTGTGTTGAGTGTGTGTGGACACAGATGTGCGTCTCCTCTTGTGTTGAGTGTGTGTGGACACAGATGTGCGTCGTCTCTTGTGTTGAGTGTGTGTTGGACACAGATGTGCGTCTCCTCTTGTGTTGAGTGTGTGTGGACACAGATGTGCGTCTCCTCTTGTGTTGAGTGTGTGTGGACACAGATGTGCGTCTCCTCTTGTGTTGAGTGTGTGTGGACACAGATGTGCGTCTCCTCTTGTGTTGAGTGTGTGTTGACACAGATGTGCGTCTCCTCTTGTGTTGAGTGTGTGTGGACACAGATGTGCGTCTCCTCTTGTGTTGAGTGTGTGTGGACACAGATGTGCGTCTACTCTTGTGTTGAGTGTGTGTGGACACAGATGTGCTTCTCCTCTTGTGTTGAGTGTGTGTGGACACAGATGTGCGTCTCCTCTTGTGTTGAGTGTGTGTGGACACAGATGTGCGTCTCCTCTTGTGTTGAGTGTGTGTGGACACAGATGTGCGTCTCCTCTTGTGTTGAGTGTGTGTTGGACACAGATGTGTGTCTCCTCTTGTGTTGAGTGTGTGTTGGACACTGATGTGCGTCTCCTCTTGTGTTGAGTGTGTGTTGGACACTGATGTGTGTCTCCTCTTGTGTTGAGTGTGTGTTGGGCACAGATGTGCGTCTCTTGTGTTGAGTGTGTGTGGACACAGATGTGCGTCTCCTCTTGTGTTGAGTGTGTGTTGGACACAGATGTGTGTCTCCTCTTGTGTTGAGTGTGTGTTGGACACTGACGTGCGTCTCTTGTGTTGAGTGTGTGTGGACACAGATGTGCGTCTCCTCTTGTGTTGAGTGTGTGTTGGACACAGATGTGCGTCTCCTCTTGTGTTGAGTGTGTGTTGGGCACAGATGTGCGTCTCCTCTTGTGTTGAGTGTGTGTGGACACAGATGTGCGTCTCCACTTGTGTTGAGTGTGTGTTGGACACAGATGTGCGTCTCCTCTTGTGTTGAGTGTGTGTGGACACAGATGTGCGTCTCCTCTTGTGTTGAGTGTGTGTGGACACAGATGTGCGTCTCCTCTTGTGTTGAGTGTGTGTGGACACAGATGTGTGTCTCCTCTTGTGTTGACACAGAAGTGAATCTCTTGTGTTGAGTGTGTGTGGACACAGATGTGCGTCTCCTCTTGTGTTGAGTGTGTCTGGACACTGATGTGCGTCTCCTCTTGTGTTGAGTGTGTCTGGACACTGATGTGCGTCTCCTCTTGTGTTGAGTGTGTGTTGGACACTGATGTGCGTCTCCTCTTGTGTTGAGTGTGTGTTGGACACAGATGTGCGTCTCCTCTTGTGTTGAGTGTGTCTGGACACTGATGTGCGTCTCCTCTTGTGTTGAGTGTGTGTTGGACACTGATGTGCGTCTCCTCTTGTGTTGAGTGTGTGTTGGGCACAGATGTGCGTCTCCTCTTGTGTTGAGTGTGTGTGGACACAGATGTGCGTCTCCTCTTGTGTTGAGTGTGTGTTGGGCACAGATGTGCGTCTCCTCTTGTGTTGAGTGTGTGTTGACACATGTAAGACCGTAAAACTTGTTGAAGAGAAAATATCTGACCACATGGTCTATTGAGACAAAGGACCTTGGCAAATTAACATTTGAACTCTCTCTCACACACACACACACTTCTTCCCCACATCCCCCACTCTCGCAGTGACACTAAAAACTCATATAAGAATGTATGGTTTAATGTGAATGATTATCATTGAGTATTATGTTTGGTATCATTTTAAAGGTCTCAGGGTGGCTGGTTCAGATGTCTCATTCCCAAAGTATAAAACAAAAGGTAATAAGGTTTTTTAAGAGTTTAGGGATATCTGGCACACAAATGAATGTGGTCTCCTACTCCCAAGGTGTGAACTCAATGCTAATTTCCACTGTTAGCAAATGGTACCATGTAAATTTACTTCTGCCCCCAGTAAGTCTGGGGGGATGAACACAGTACATTTCCACTGTGAATACAGGTTTACATATGAAATGAGGTCTGGCTATTTAATGGAAGGCAGCAAGGGATCGTGGCTTTTTCTGTATTTCAGATAGCCCATGAGGTAGCTCATGTAGTTCTTAAATGTTGGGTTTGCATCTATTTCTCTATTCCTAAAACATTTGATGATTTGCATTGATTATCTTTCAATTGATTATGGAATTATTATAATACATTTACCTGACATAATAAATTGTTATATTTGATTATTCTAACAGACTTTGACTTTATTTTCATTGGAGTTAAAAGGAATAGTCAAACATTAACGTATATTTAATGAAGCACAGATATCATTGAAAAACACTTTCATTTTATGGAGTCAGATGAAACGAGTTAATACATAAGATAGAATGTATTGCATTTAATTATAAATCCCTTTGCCATTGGAAGAGACGGAACGCGCGTTGAGACCTTCACCGCTAATTTGAATGCCGCCCTTGGATCAAATTAGCAGGCCTTACAAATTGGTGACCCCCGAGACGTGATCGCAACAGATGAATTCGCGAGCAACGTCTTTTCCAGCAAAGTATGGGGATTTTAAAATCAGCATGAGGTTTGAACATCTTCACTTTCTTCTGCCGCTGTGGTAAGTCATTTTCTTCTTCCTCTTGTGAAGTGTTGAGAAAAATGTTGTTTGCATTGTTATGGGTAGCTATAGGAAAGCCCTTTGTTTAGTCCAGAACTGAAATACGTGAGGACGTGATAAGCGGCAGCGCAGATGAAGAATGAAAACCCTTGTTAATAGATTAAAGATATCCTAAGCAACAAAAAAACGAAACCTAAAATCGGAATAACATCTTCCAAATGTTTTTCGTGTAACGTTACTTGATGAGGAGCTGTAAAACAGCCTAAAAGTTTTCAAATCAGCCGCATGTTTGTCGCCATTGTGGTATTGGCTTTGTTGAAACGAACTAGCAACACATGAAGAGAATCGGCAAACAACAGAAAGAAAAATCTAAGTTTGTAAATGGAGAAAATCTGAGAACACGTGATTTTATAAATAAAAAGGCAGATCGATGCATTGTTTATAAAAAGCTAAATTTGGAAAAACAGGATGATATTATTTACAGGCTAAAATCGGATCTCAAGGCTAAGCTAAATGTTATTGTCCATGCTGCTTCCAAAACGAAGCTAAGCTAAATGTTAGTATTGCCCATGCTACTTAAAAAACGAAGCTAATGCTAAATGCTAAAGCCATGCTGCCTCCAAAACGAGGCTAGGCTAAATGCTAGTATTGCCCATGCTACTTAAAAACTAAGCTAATGCTAAATGCTAAAGCCATGCTGCATTAAAAAAACGCTTAACTCTTTGTGTGACCAGCCCACCGCTGGGCACAAAAGCCACATTGAATAATATTCTAAACTAATCTTGACAAACTCTATATTGCATTTGAAAGCTTTCACTTTAACACAGATGGGATTAAAAAGCAATAATGCAATAATTTGTATTTTCAAATTTGGAGTTGTGTTTTAAACATTGTAATGCACTCATAGAACACACTTTATAGTTGTTTTGTGCTACTATATGTGCACATAGGATAATTGTAAGTTTATTCTTTAAACACAGGATTGCTTTACTGTTTGTGTATTTGGAACACTTAGGTAAAGGCTGTTGATGTTGTATTCTAGGCCGCGTATCCTGTGTGAACTGAATTAAACGCGTGTGTCTCTATGCTGAATGTGGTTATAATGTGATTCACAATGAATTTGAGAGTCAGAAACCACGAACGCGCATCTCATTAATCCTGAAACAAATAACCTTTTCATATTCAAAGCTTTAGAGAACGTAGACTTTACCTCTCCACTCTATGGGAGCTGTTTCGCATACCAAATTTGTAAATGGTTACGTTTGAATTAATTCTGAATGACTCTGAAAGACTGTTTTTTCCATAGATTATTGGATTCGTATATTTCCACATCTTTCGCGTCAGATTAGCGACGGCTAATATCCGATACCATTTTAAGTGTACTTGAATGAGGAGACGGGTAGTTTCCGTCTAGAATCAGCTAATGCTGTTTGATCTAGATTCGGGTACGTCTAAAAACCTCTGTTCTAATTTAATGTTACTTTAGATAAGTGTACGCTACTAAAGTAAATTATTGAATTAAGTTCCTGAGGTGGCATTCAAGGGGGCTATGAAAATGTCTTCGATTGTGTACGTGTGAATTACGGCAGATCCCAGATATTTAGCCAAAATTACCTCTGAATTGGTTATTGGAACTGACGGGAGTGTGCCGTGCGGCCTTGGGAGAAGGAACGCTGAGCGATATAGATTCCCTGATCTAAACAGATAAAACTAAAATTAAGAGTTCAAAAGAATAATCAAACGTTAAAATGGCCATTTAAAAAGACTAAATGAGAAGAAAAGGTATTTGAAACCTAGCAAACAGAAAGGAGAAACAGCGAATGTACAGCTTATGAGCCTTGAGCCAGAAAGCCTTTTCATATTCAAATGTAAACACATGCGAACGAGCAGAGACTCTTCAGAAGACCAGAAATAATATAATTTAATTTATATTCTTAAATATAATGTAATTGTATTATAACTCAAATTATAATATACATTATGTTGTAATCGCCAAGCAGGCATTAATTGGAGAAGTGTGACATTAATCCTTACAGTTCGATTTCGTTGACCTGCTATCCAGTGCCAAAAGGGCGGAGGTGTGTTTTAATTTTTTGCCTTTAAAAAACACTCCCAGAAGTGTGGCACAGGTAATAGCCAACTGATCAAGGAACCAAATTTAGAAGGAGGGTGTGAACTAAACATCAGACAGACCACAGCCTTTTGCAGGTAACTAGAGATCTGCATTAACCAAATGTGTGAACGACACCATGAAATAATTCATGCCCACAGATCTGGCTGTAATGAAAGCAACTTGACGTAAAACCCGAAAACCGGGATCTCTAATGCTGTGACACAGCAGACTGTGAAGGCTCGACTACAAGAGCAGCTTTAAGGTGTCGCACACTGCACTGAAACAACAGCAATAATTCAGACCTGGTCAATGAAACTCGGTTTCATGTGACAGCTGGAATTAAAATTGCAATGGACATGATAATGGAGCAAGCAAAAGAATTCCACATGTCTGAATTTGAAACTGTTGAAAACATCAGAATTAACTGTGGTTCTCTCTGCACTTGTTTCTGTCAGGTTTACTTCTGCAATTCCTCAGGGGACGGATGCCAGGACGGCCGGACCTCACGATTGTTAGAACATAACCTGAGATTCGGGAGATGGGTGAAAAGACACTTCAAAGGCCATTTACATCTCACAATAGCACATCACTACATTAGCATGGCCTCCCAGTTTAGAACTGGAACTAAAATTTGCAACACAATTGTTATCCAGTAGATTCCACCCATCTCCTAGACATGAACACTGAACACACTCCTCCATCACTACACCCTCACAGCATCATGACCTGGAATAGATCAAGTCTATTCAGACTGAACACTACACATCATGAGAAGATAAAGATGACATAGAGTCCAAAAGTGTCACTTCACTAAAGATCTATTGTCCATCTTCACACTAACAGATCCAGATAGCTTCACACACATAGGATGGGAAAGACATATGAATGGCTGCAGTCACAAATCAATGATGCAAAAACAAAATTAAAGCAGAGGCAGACCTGCTATTAAATTTAAGAATGTTTAAACTTTCTGATTGTTATTAGGGTGGTTGGAAGGTCAGAGGGCCCCTGATTTCTCAACAACCACTAATAACAGAAACATCATAACTAAATAGATCTGAAGTGTGAGTGCTTCAAACAATTACAGAATTTACAATTCAACCCTGTCATTGACTGTGACTTAGCCAACAACACACACACACACACACACACTCACACTCTGTCTCTCTCTTTCCCTCACACAAACTATCACACTCACACACAGATGCACACACACACACACACCCTCACAAAAACACACAATCTCACACCTGTTACAAGAAATGAACAATCTCCATTCATGTTCCAAGTCACTTCTTAGATTTGCATAAGTGGCTTGCATTGGAAGATTCCTGAACAAACAGTGATTCTTCATATTTTTTTTATTTTTGAATATTATTATTGTTATTACAAGACGTATTGATGCATACCATTTATTTGATTGCTTTGATTACACTGAGCTCTTGCTGCATTTCCTTTGTATAATTCAGACCAAAAAATATATATATATTTAAGAATTGGATATTTAATATGAGACAAACTTACCATTCGGGACCATGAGAAACATATGAGACAGATGTACCATTCACACCTGCTGACAAGAACATGGTATTTGACATTGAACATGACATGATTTTGTTTTGTCGTATTATGCGTTTCTATGGATTTCCTCGCGAGTTCAAGTTCATATGTGTTCAATCGTGAAGCGGACATTTAAGATGCTTTTCAGGTGTCTCACACAAGGCAGTGTGAAGCCAAGGAGAACACCTTCATCCACTGAGGTCTGTCCAGACAGCCGCACCGTTGGGAGGTGACAGGATTGGTCAAGAAGAGACAGATTATCGTTATGGGGAAGGTGCCAGGGAAGCGGAAGTTTCTCCATGAAGGAATGACACGTCAACTGAACAAGTCAAAAGGTCCAGATTGACTATATGAACTTTGCTCACATCACAGGATCACTGGCAGAAAGCCTGAACACCTCATCCACCTGCTGGACTCATGCTACATACACCTGGTGAGAACAGGTGTTCTGCAGGTGAACACAGCCCTCTGAGCTTCTACAGATGCTGACATTGCAAAGACAATTTTTGAGTTTCAAGGATTACGACAAACGTCTTACTATGACCCCTTAAGTGTCTGAATGTGACCCACGGGATCAAGGAGGGAATCTGTAAGACCGTAAAACTTGTTGAAGAGAAAATATCTGACCACATGGTCTATTGAGACAAAGGACCTTGGCAAATTAACATTTGAACTCTCTCTCACACACACACACACTTCTTCCCCACATCCCCCACTCTCGCAGTGACACTAAAAACTCATATAAGAATGTATGGTTTAATGTGAATGATTATCATTGAGTATTATGTTTGGTATCATTTTAAAGGTCTCAGGGTGGCTGGTTCAGATGTCTCATTCCCAAAGTATAAAACAAAAGGTAATAAGGTTTTTTTAAGAGTTTAGGGATATCTGGCACACAAATGAATGTGGTCTCCTACTCCCAAGGTGTGAACTCAATGCTAATTTCCACTGTTAGCAAATGGTACCATGTAAATTTACTTCTGCCCCCAGTAAGTCTGGGGGGATGAACACAGTACATTTCCACTGTGAATACAGGTTTACATATGAAATGAGGTCTGGCTATTTAATGGAAGGCAGCAAGGGATCGTGGCTTTTTCTGTATTTCAGATAGCCCATGAGGTAGCTCATGTAGTTCTTAAATGTTGGGTTTGCATCTATTTCTCTATTCCTAAAACATTTGATGATTTGCATTGATTATCTTTCAATTGATTATGGAATTATTATAATACATTTACCTGACATAATAAATTGTTATATTTGATTATTCTAACAGACTTTGACTTTATTTTCATTGGAGTTAAAAGGAATAGTCAAACATTAACGTATATTTAATGAAGCACAGATATCATTGAAAAACACTTTCATTTTATGGAGTCAGATGAAACGAGTTAATACATAAGATAGAATGTATTGCATTTAATTATAAATCCCTTTGCCATTGGAAGAGACGGAACGCGCGTTGAGACCTTCACCGCTAATTTGAATGCCGCCCTTGGATCAAATTAGCAGGCCTTACACACAGATGTGCGTCTCCTCTTGTGTTGAGTGTGTGTTGGGCACAGATGTGCGTCTCCTCTTGTGTTGAGTGTGTGTTGACACTGATGTGCGTCTCCTCTTGTGTTGAGTGTGTCTGGACACTGATGTGCGTCTCCTCTTGTGTTGAGTGTGTGTTGGGCACAGATGTGCGTCTCCTCTTGTGTTGAGTGTGTGTTGGACACTGATGTGCGTCTCCTCTTGTGTTGAGTGTGTGTTGGGCACAGATGTGCGTCTCCTCTTGTGTTGAGTGTGTGTTGGACACTGATGTGCGTCTCCTCTTGTGTTGAGTGTGTGTTGGGCACAGATGTGCGTCTCCTCTTGTGTTGAGTGTGTGTTGACACAGATGTGCGTCTCCTCTTGTGTTGAGTGTGTGTTGACACAGATGTGCGTCTCCTCTTGTGTTGAGTGTGTGTTGGGCACAGATGTGCGTCTCCTCTTGTGTTGAGTGTGTGTTGACACAGATGTGCGTCTCCTCTTGTGTTGAGTGTGTGTTGGGCACAGATGTGCGTCTCCTCTTGTGTTGAGTGTGTCTGGACACTGATGTGCGTCTCCTCTTGTGTTGAGTGTGTGTTGGGCACAGATGTGCGTCTCCTCTTGTGTTGAGTGTGTGTGGACACAGATGTGCGTCGTCTCTTGTGTTGAGTGTGTGTTGGACACAGATGTGCGTCTCCTCTTGTGTTGAGTGTGTGTTGACACTGATGTGCGTCTCCTCTTTTGTTGAGTGTGTGTGGACACAGATGTGCGTCTCCTCTTGTGTAGAGTGTGTGTGGACACAGATGTGCGTCTCCTCTTGTGTTGAGTGTGTGTGGACACTGATGTGTGTCTCCTCTTGTGTTGAGTGTGTGTGGACACTGATGTGCGTCTCCTCTTGTGTTGAGTGTGTGTTGGACACTGATGTGTGTCTCCTCTTGTGTTGAGTGTGTGTGGACACTGATGTGCGTCTCCTCTTGTGTTGAGTGTGTGTGGACACAGAAGTGCGTCTCTTGTGTTGAGTGTGTGTTGACACAGATGTGTGTCTCCTCTTGTGTTGAGTGTGTGTTGACACAGATGTGTGTCTCCTCTTGTGTTGAGTGTGTGTGGACACTGATGTGCGTCTCCTCTTGTGTTGAGTGTGTGTGGACACTGATGTGCGTCTCCTCTTGTGTTGAGTGTGTGTTGACACTGATGTGCGTCTCCTCTTGTGTTGAGTGTGTGTGGACACAGATGTGCGTCTCCTCTTGTGTTGAGTGTGTGTGGACACAGATGTGCGTCTCCTCTTGTGTTGAGTGTGTGTGGACACAGATGTGTGTCTCTTGTGTTGAGTGTGTGTGGACACTGATGTGCGTCTCCTCTTTTGTTGAGTGTGTGTGGACACTGATGTGCGTCTCCTCTTGTGTTGAGTGTGTGTTGACACTGATGTGCGTCTCCTCTTGTGTTGAGTGTGTGTTGGACACTGATGTGCGTCTCCTCTTGTGTTGAGTGTGTGTTGGACACTGATGTGCGTCTCCTCTTGTGTAGAGTGTGTGTTGGACACTGATGTGCGTCTCCTCTTGTGTTGAGTGTGTGTTGACACAGATGTGCTTCTCCTCTTGTATAGAGTGTGTGTGGACACAGATGTGCGTCTCCTCTTGTGTTGAGTGTGTGTTGGGAACAGATGTGTGTCTCCTCTTGTGTTGAGTGTGTTGACACAGATGTGCGTCTCCTCTTGTGTTGAGTGTGTTGACACTGATGTGCGTCTCCTCTTGTGTTGAGTGTGTGTTGGACACAGATGTGCGTCTCCTCTTGTGTTGAGTGTGTGTGGACACTGATGTGCGTCTCTTGTGTTGAGTGTGTGTTGGACACTGATGTGCGTCTCCTCTTGTGTTGAGTGTGTGTTGGGCACAGATGTGTGTCTCCTCTTGTGTTGAGTGTGTTGACACAGATGTGCGTCTCCTCTTGTGTTGAGTGTGTGTTGGGCACAGATGTGTGTCTCCTCTTGTGTTGAGTGTGTGTGGACACTGATGTGCGTCTCCTCTTGTGTTGAGTGTGTGCGGACACAGATGTGCGTCTCCTCTTGTGTTGAGTGTGTGTGGACACAGAAGTGCGTCTCTTGTGTTGAGTGTGTGTTGACACAGATGTGCGTCTCCTCTTGTGTTGAGTGTGTGTTGGGCACAGATGTGTGTGTCCTCTTGTGTTGAGTGTGTGTGGACACTGATGTGCGTCTCCTCTTGTGTTGAGTGTGTGTTGACACTGATGTGCGTCTCCTCTTGTGTTGAGTGCGTGTGGACACAGATGTGTGTCTCCTCTTGTGTTGAGTGTGTGTGGACACAGATGTGCGTCTCCTCTTGTGTTGAGTGTGTGTTGACACAGATGTGCGTCTCCTCTTGTGTTGAGTGTGTGTGGACACTGATGTGTGTCTCCTCTTGTGTTGAGTGTGTGTGGACACAGATGTGCTTCTCCTCTTGTGTTGAGTGTGTGTGGACACTGATGTGCGTCTCCTCTTGTGTTGAGTGTGTGTGGACACTGATGTGCGTCTCCTCTTGTGTTGAGTGTGTGTTGACACTGATGTGCGTCTCCTCTTGTGTTGAGTGTGTGTTGGACACAGATGTGCGTCTCCTCTTGTATTTAGTGTGTGTGGACACTGATGTGTGTCTCCTCTTGTGTTGAGTGTGTGTTGGACACTGATGTGCGTCTCCTCTTGTGTTGAGTGTGTGTGGACACAGATGTGCTTCTCCTCTTGTGTAGAGTGTGTGTTGGACATTGATGTGCGTCTCCTCTTGTGTTGAGTGTGTGTTGACACAGATGTGCGTCTCTTGTGTAGAGTGTGTGTGGACACTGATGTGCGTCTCCTCTTGTGTTGAGTGTGTGTTGGACACAGATGTGCGTCTCCTCTTGTGTTGAGTGTGTGTTGGGCACAGATGTGTGTCTCCTCTTGTGTTGAGTGTGTTGACACAGATGTGCGTCTCCTCTTGTGTTGAGTGTGTGTTGGACACTGATGTGCGTCTCCTCTTGTGTTGAGTGTGTGTTGGACACTGATGTGCCTCTCCTCTTGTGTTGAGTGTGTGTTGGGCACAGATGTGTGTCTCCTCTTGTGTTGAGTGTGTTGACACTGATGTGCGTCTCCTCTTGTGTTGAGTGTGTGTTGACACAGATGTGCGTCTCCTCTTGTGTTGAGTGTGTGTTGGACACTGATGTGCGTCTCCTCTTGTGTTGAGTGTGTGTGGACACTGATGTGCGTCTCCTCTTGTGTTGAGTGTGTGTTGGACACAGATGTGCGTCTCCTCTTGTGTTGAGTGTGTGTTGGGCACAGATGTGTGTCTCCTCTTGTGTTGAGTGTGTTGACACTGATGTGCGTCTCCTCTTGTGTTGAGTGTGTGTTGACACAGATGTGCGTCTCCTCTTGTGTTGAGTGTGTGTTGGGCACAGATGTGTGTCTCCTCTTGTGTTGAGTGTGTGTGGACACTGATGTGCGTCTCCTCTTGTGTTGAGTGTGTGTTGGACACTGATGTGCGTCTCCTCTTGTGTTGAGTGTGTGTTGGGCACAGATTTGTGTCTCCTCTTGTGTTGAGTGTGTTGACACAGATGTGCGTCTCCTCTTGTGTTGAGTGTGTGTTGGACACAGATTTGTGTCTCCTCTTGTGTTGAGTGTGTTGACACTGATGTGCGTCTCCTCTTGTGTTGAGTGTGTGTTGGACACAGATGTGCGTGTCCTCTTGTGATGAGTGTGTGTTGACACTGATGTGCGTCTCCTCTTGTGTTGAGTGTGTGTTGGACACAGATGTGCGTGTCCTCTTGTGATGAGTGTGTGTTGACACAGATGTGCGTCTCCTCTTGTGTTCAGGTGCGTTTGGAAGCGGATCCAGATGTTCATGATGCTCAGGGTTTCTCCAAGCTGAAGTTGAGCAACTCTCTTCGCTACGAGGTTCTGACGGAGATCCTGAGGACTCTGGGTCTGAGCTGTGGGCGGAGCACTGTGCCGACACACACCCCGATATACCTGCTCCACACACACCAGGTGACCCACACACACACACCCCGATATACCTGCTCCACACACACCAGGTGACCCACACACACACACCCCGATATACCTGCTCCACACACACCAGGTGACCCACACACACACACCCCGATATACCTGCTCCACACACACCAGGTGACCCACACACACACACCCCGATATACCTGCTCCACACACACCAGGTGACCCACACACACACACCCCGATATACCTGCTCCACACACACCAGGTGACCCACACACACACATCCCGATATACCTGCTCCACACACACACACACACCCCGATATACCTGCTCCACACACACCAGGTGACCCACACACACACACCCCGATATACCTGCTCCACACACACCAGGTGACCCACACACACACATCACTGATCTTAACATCATCTATATGATGGGTCGCAGTAGTCGTGATCTGTACGGTTCGGCAGAATGTGCTTCACTGAAGTTTAGCCATCACACTGATCAGGGTGAGTGTTTATCATTTGCTCGGTTTGTCTTGGCAATTTACACATACAGGCGATCCTTTAGATATTTTAATAATTTGATCACAAATTGAGGGAAAGGCCTTTCTGAGGTCCTGAAGGCACGAGATTGACAGCTGAGCCGGTGTGATTGACAGCTGATCCGGTGTGATTGACAGCTGAGCCGGTGTGATTGACAGCTGATCCGGTGTGATTGACAGCTGATCCGGTGTGATTGACAGCTGATCCGGTGTGATTGACAGCTGATCCGGTGTGATTGACAGCTGAGCCAGTGTGATTGACAGCTGAGCCGGTGTGATTGACAGCTCGGTGTGATTGACAGCTGAGACGGTGTGATTGACAGCTGAGCCGGTGTGATTGACAGCTGATCCGGTGTGATTGACAGCTCGGTGTGATTGACAGCTGATACGGTGTGATTGACAGCTGATTGACAGCTGATCCGGTGTGATTGACAGCTGAGCCGGTGTGATTGACAGCTGATCCGGTGTGATTGACAGCTGAGCCGGTGTGATTGACAGCTGATCCGGTGTGATTGACAGCTGAGCCGGTGTGATTGACAGCTGATTGACAGCTGATCCGGTGTGATTGACAGCTGAGCCGGTGTGATTGACAGCTGATCCGGTGTGATTGACAGCTGAGCCGGTGTGATTGACAGCTGAGCCGGTGTGATTGACAGCTGATCCAGTGTGATTGACAGCTGAGCCGGTGTGATTGACAGCTCGGTGTGATTGACAGCTCGGTGTGATCGACAGCTGATCCGGTGTGATCGACAGCTGAGCCGGTGTGATTGACAGCTCGGTGTGATTGACAGCTGAGCCGGTGTGATTGACAGCTGAGCCGGTGTGATTGACAGCTGAGCCGGTGTGATTGACAGCTCGGGGTGATTGACAGCTGAGCCGGTGTGATTGACAGCTGATTGACAGCTGATCCGGTGTCATGAACCTCATTGGTTCTTGTTTTTTTTTTTGACATGATGGCGACAGGATGTTTGCCGGCTTGCCACAGTCTGTCCTTGTCTCTTTTATTTATGATGTTTCTTGTTTGTTTTATCACGCGCTCTGTTTGCTCCCCTCTGGTATATGATCGCATGACGCTATTTAATATTCAATCGGCTGTGTCCGATTGTTTATTTGGCGATCCCAGAGATGATTGGCATCTGCACTTGCATTATGTGCCAGTCGCATTGAGGAAAATGTGTTACCTGCCGGGATGTCTGTGCATGTGGAGGAAACGGCGAAGGAGACGTGGGAAGCGTGCTGGAGTCCTTGTGAGATCGAAAAGGATCGGGAAGTGTCCAGTCATCGGACCGGCTTCTTCGATGGCGGAGGCCGTGGTCGTGAACCTGAGATGTTCAGACATTGTGCCTGTCTTCCCGTCTTCGGCGTTGATGCCTCAGTCTTCGCGGATGGTTTGCGTAAGGCGACAGTCTGCAGACCGAGGAGCTAATCATCGAAATATTCGCTCTTTACGTGACGGGAGTCCGGTAACATTTTACGATTCCTCTCTGCAATCTTCTTCCGATACCACTCCTACTCCAGTGACAATGGCGTTGATTAACGCGAGATCTCTGGCAAATAAGACCTTTATTTTGAACGATCTTTTTCTTTCTCATGAAATTGATTTTTTATTTGTTACTGAGACCTGGCTTAATGTTGGTGAGATGACTTCTCTCTCTGAACTTTCTCCTCCTGGTTGCAGTTTCTTTAGTCCCCCTAGGTCTGTTGGCCGTTGTTTTTAAAGACAAGTTTAAGTGTAGACTCTCTCCTTCTCCATCCTTTTGCACTTTTGAATCTCAGTTAATTACACTGAATTCTTTTAAATCTGTGTTATGTGTTCTGATTTATAGACCCCCAAACTCTCGTGGGGATTTTATACAGGAGTTTTCTGAATTTTTATCTGGTATTGTCCCTTCTTTTGACAATATTTTAATTTTGGGGGACTTTAATATACATGTGTGCTGCTCTTCAAAGCCCCTGGTCAAAGAATTTTTAAATTTATTAAAGTCATTTGATTTTTTACAATGCGTTTTGGGTCCAAGGCTTGCCGCGATAGACGGTGTTGACGGTGTTACCGGTTTTAAGCGCCATCACCGGTGACATCACTTTCCCACCGTGACACCGCGATGTCTTGACTTTTTTAAAGTATTCGTTTTTGCTAAAAATATTTTTTTGAATTAATTAAAAATAATAATTATCAATTATTTAGTTCAGAAGAGAGCATACATTATAATTAAAAACTGAACTGCGCAGTGCGTGCCAAGAGCTAGTCACATCACAGATCAGCAAGCATCAGGATTCCATTTAGCACGTGTGGAGATGAGAACGAGTCAAATAACAGAAAAGCTTATTTCGAAAGTGAAAGTATAACGCGCACGCATTTAAAAGCCAGAGCTGCCAACTTTTGAGTTTAGCTTGGAGTGAGACTTTTCCGGCCGTGGGGGCGGGGGGCACTTACACACGCAAGGTCTCTCGCTCACTTTCCCTCTCTCCCGTACGCGCGCTACGCGGTTTGAAGCACAATCTCTGTCTCGCGTGCGCGCTCGCTCTAGATTCCAGGAGATTTTAACTATTTTGCGGTATAATTAGTCGATCACGAGTTTAAATTCTAACTTTCCTTGTGGCACACCAGGAAATATTGTTTCTGCCTCAGTTTCATCTCGCATATAGGCTACTTAATCCAGACACAGCTAGTAGTTTTTCTGCTGTTTTTAATGTTTCTTCATTTTTTTCACTGATCGAGTCACACTCTCCCTGTATGGGTTTGGAAGAGTTTGGTCGATCAGTTTAACTCTTCTTGTTCAATTTCACAAACAGCGTGAGTGTTCAGCGGTGCCGCGCGTCTTCTCTCATAATGTGTTGTGCAAGGGAAGCATCAAGCGCTGCGGCGATAACACACACTCGCGTTTAGGAGTCGGGACCATAGACTGTAAGGTCGGGACATGACGGATATTCACTTGCACAATCGGGCCAGCAGTGCATCGTGACTGAAGTCTTTTTAAGTCTTACCAGTTTAAACATTCAAGTGATTTTAAACTAATCAGTGCTCGCGCGCTCTCTGAGATTATTTTCTATGCGCACATTCATAGAAAATCCGCCTCAAAAACAGCTGGCCAGTAACTATTTTTCGCGGATTATATTGCTTTAACACGCAAAATTGTCAATTTCGGTCGTCGTGAGTATACTCTTAACATAGTCGGTTTTGTCCTTAAGCATAAAACGCATGCCAGTATAATGAACACAGGATCGTGCACTAGCTCTTAAAGTGACGGCAGCCATATGTGTCTGTCATTCATTTTGTTGTCAAAACAACAAAAGATAGCTTTAAAGGAGAACTCCGGCCCAAAATGAACCTTTGGTCTAATAAAACATTGGTACCTAGTCAACCGTTCTCTGAGATTTGTTTTCATGATAATCGAATGTAAAGAGTTTATCTCTAAAAACTGTTTAGCGTATAACGCTAGTAATGGGGGCATCTATTAAGTAAAAAGAAATCGCTAGTTTATACCACTAACAAGACTCAAAATAGCCCCACACGAACACAGTAACATAATGAGGGTCCCTACATGCAAAACAAAGCATTGAGAACTGTGTAAGTGTACAGACCGTTTAATAAGAAGATAAAGATAAAGACAGTCCACTTCGTGTGTACAGACAGGAGCCATCTTTGGAAAACAGACTAAAATACTACCCAGTGTTATTTTCCATTTGATTACTTTATTCAGTTTCTGTATATGAATACTAGTGTTAGACCCATTGAAAAACCTAAGGGGGGATTTCCCCCCTTTCTCCCCTCATCTAAGGGGGGATTTCCCCACCATTTTCCAAAACGAAATTCAGGCCCTGTTCTGTCTATTATGAATACTAGTCTGTCATCTGGTGTTGTTCCGGTTAGTTTTAAGCATGCGGTTATTGAGCCCCTTTTTTAAAAAAACGGCTTAGACCCCTTTGACATGAGTAGTTTTCGTCCGATTTCAAAATTGCCTTTTATTTCTAAGATACTGGAAATAATTGTGAATGCACAACTTAATGACTTTTTAATGAGAAATAACATTTCCGATAGATTCCAGTCAGGCTTTAGAGCTGGTCATAGTACAGAATCTGCTCTTCTGAGGGTCTCTAATGATATCCTACGAGGTGTTGATTCTGGAAATCGTGTTGTTTTGCTTTTGTTAGATCTCACAGCGGCATTTGATACAGTTGATCATAACATTCTCATTGGTCGTCTTAGGGATCAGGTTGGTATTCAGGGCTTAGCCCTGAAATGGTTCTCTTCCTATTTGAAGGATAGGACTTTTTCAGTCAGTTTAGGGAATTATTTTTCTTCCGTTGCCCCTCTTGTGTGTGGGGTTCCACAGGGCTCTATACTGGGGCCAATTTTATTTTCCCTCTATATGCTTCCTCTAGGTTCGATTTTTGAGAAATTTGGGATTCAGTATCATCTGTATGCAGATGATTCTCAAATTTATTTACCACTGAAATATGGCCATAACTGTGCCATTCAGTCTCTTCATGCATGTTTGGCTGAAGTCAAGTGTTGGCTTGCGAATAACTTTCTCCAATTAAACGAGGATAAGACAGAGATGATTTTATTTGGAAATAAGGGGTGTGTGGATGATGACTGCCTGGGGTTGTTTCCCGGGAAAAA
>JARWKJ010000024.1:31721453-31733953 GCA_029959095.1 Rhinichthys osculus
CTGTGTGTGTGTGTTTAGATTAATCAATTAATCAATCAATCAAAACTTTTATTACAGACTCAAGGTCCAAATCTTACCCACAACAATACATGAATACACCACATGCATACATACACATAAAAAC
Source organism: Rhinichthys osculus (assembly GCA_029959095.1). Lineage (NCBI taxonomy): Eukaryota > Metazoa > Chordata > Actinopteri > Cypriniformes > Leuciscidae > Rhinichthys > Rhinichthys osculus. Next base: position 31,721,578 of record JARWKJ010000024.1, read on the forward strand.
AAACAAAATAATAAAAAGAAAATCATTGTTCTACCAGAAGACGATTATACCAGTGTTTCCACATACGGGATTGGTAGCGTGTAGTACTTAGCCGTATGTTAGTTAAGCCCATTATTATTTCATTTTGTGACCCATTAAGCCGGCACATGAATTTAAACATTAGGTTTCTTAAAGGTGGCCTATAATTCAAAATTGAATTTACCTTGATATAGTCAAATAACAAGAGTTCAGTGCATGGACATGACATAGAGTGAATCTCAAACTGGACTGTTTTCGCATTCTCATTTAATTCACGTTTATGAAAAACACCCCTGAAAAACGGTCGGTTCTCCACACAATACCGACTGTGACGCAATAGTCGGGATCATTAATATGTACGCCTCCAAATATTTGCATAATGCCAGGCGGAACTGCGCAGCCGAAGCATGGCAGTTGCTCAGTGTGGATGTACACATGAACACAAAAGTATTTTTTAGTTCCTTCATCTGAGCCTTTGAAGAAACAATGGGTTAATTGTATTTTCTCTGGAAATTTCCAAACATTTCACCGAGTGTTTCCTCAACTTGGGCCAATACAGAGCTGGCCTCGGATCGAGCCACCAAGCAACACTTTCTGATGTGTAATTGTTCAAGTTCAGACAGGTAATCTTTCTCTCAAAATCGTTCAATAATGTTTATGCATCAGTAAGTCAAGCCAGTGACTAAAATATCAGCTTCACATCGTTTCTTTTAGTAGGATAAAAATAATGGTATTTAAATTGCGAACAAATTATATACAGAAAGCGATTGAAGAACAATCTTTCCACACAGCGCGAGTTTATCTGGACACTTGCCAAACTCGTTATGAAATCAATGACGCACGTTACTGCACAACGAAGCTCTTACTGTATTTACATCATCGTGTTTGCATTGGTGAAAGCAGAGAGAGTGCAGAAACTGCTTTACAATGATAAGATCTTCATTCTCGCGATCAACACACTGTCATCTGCTCAATGCTCATCACGGCAACATTTTATGTGATGGGAATAGATCTAAATACTTTAAAAACATCTCACGATTCGTTAATCTCGATAGCTGTTATAGTAAAAATGTATAATAGCAGTAGTAAAAGTATTCGGGAGAGAGTTTCACATATAATGCGTTGCTATTTCATATGCAAGCATGTCAGCCAATCACAGCAGTGGCCGCAGTTACACTGAATCCCACAGCCAATCACAGCAGTGGCCGCGGTTACACTGAATCCCACAGCCAATCACAGCAGTGGCCGCGGTTACACTGAATCCCACAGCCAATCACAGCAGTGGCCGCGGTTACACTGAATCCCACAGCCAATCACAGCAGAGGCCGCGGTTACACTGAATCCCACAGAGACACGCCCCTTCAAACAGAGTGTTCAAATCAGAGGCTAAAAGCAGGCTAGGAAAAATGCCATTTATTTCTAAATTATGATTATTTTTTATCTAAAAAACATACTAACATTATAAGGGTAACCCAGGAAACATTATAAAATAATAAAAAAAAAACATTCTAGGGCACCTTTAAGACAGCATGAAAGGTCCTCACTCTTGCAACCCTAACATCCCACTTGCACTACACCATCTTAGTCTTGTGAGTGACATTCTCATTATGCTACTTCGTTATATGCTACTTTCCATTTTAAAAGACTTGCCTTTCTATAATTTGACCACAAGTGTGCAGTATAGAACGGTGTGCAATATGCTTTAAACAGAGATATCTTTACACCAACCGTACATGCCCTAAATTTACGTAAAAGAGTATTGGCTAGTGCATACATCATGCGACATTGCCTGTAAATATCTTCATCATCTGTCATTTCATCAGTGATAAAATGACCAAGGTATTTCACCTTATTACAGACACTAAGCTTATTGTTTGCCAATTTAAAATCAGTGTAGTTCAAACATTTATCATCTTTAGTTCTACAGATCATGACGACACTCTTATTGGCGTTATATTTGATATCATGATCCACACCATATACTGAACAGATTGTAAGAAGCTGCTGTAATCCAGCACTACTTGGGCTAAAGATCACAAGGTCATCTGCATACATAATATGGTTCACTATTGAATTAGCAATCATGCACCCAGTATTACAGGCTCTCAACTGCCCGGACAGATCGTCCATGTAGAGATTAAAAAGAGCAGGTGACAGAATACCCCCTGTGCAACCCCAAATAAAGCTGAGACACTATTGCCCCATTTCACTTGCATAGTCTGGTGGGCACACCAGCAAGCCAAAATTCTCACAATATACTTGGGCACCCTCTTTGCCTTAATTTGTTAAACAATATGCCATGATTACTGTTAATAGTTTGTGATTCAGCTTTCATACTACTTCCCATATGTCTAAGGAAATGTTCATTTGTTAAATCTTCTCTCCAGGAGATCAATTTGGATTCTGAAGATTCTTTAGAGTATGACTCCAACAATTTATAAAACATCGATATTAAGGTACTAAAAGACTTTTACTGTATAAGAGTGTAAACTCTCGATCAGAGACGGAAGGAGATCGACAGGTTTATCAGTTTCAGAAACGCATGCATTAGATCTGATCCTGAAGGCTTGACACCAAACATCTTATGATGATTTATTTCCTTTATTTTCCTGCGTTTATCATTTGTGTTGGACTGGAGCACAGTCGGTCAGAAGTCTCTCTCTCCTCGCGTGAGTAACACACACACACGCACCGAGCTCCAGATGGACACACACACACACACTGAGGTCGTCCTGTCGTGTAGCAATCAGTGTTTGTTTTAACAGCGAATCCAAAACCCAAACTGACAGTGTGTGGAATTAAACGGCAGTTCCTGTGAAGCGACTCAGAGTCCCGAGAGCGAAGGAGCCGCTCGCCGCTTCATCAGGAACTCTAATTAGTCCAATTGACCTTCGTGACCCTGCAGCAATTACAGCAAATCACTAGCAGATGCTCCTCAGTCTCAGTGTGTGTGTGTGTGTGTGTGTGTGTGTGTGTGTGTGTGTGTGTGTGTGTGTACATCTGGAGCTCTGTGTGTGTGTACATCTGGAGCTCTGTGTGTGTGTGTACATCTGGAGCTCTGTGTGTGTGTGTGTATGTGTGTGTGTGAGAGAGAGAGAGAGTGAGTGTACATCTGAGAAGTAATTTTTTTCCAATATGTTTCAATTCATTTTTACCTTTATAAAGCCATTTTTTAAACGTAATTATATGCATGCATCATCTTTCGTGTCAGTTTCATAGATTTAATCAAATTCGATTATAATAATAAGACACAATAGGGCTGTTACCAATCAAATGAAATCAGTATATGAACAAAAGTCATCTCTGCAATAGAGAGGAAACACAGAAGTGATTTAGATGCGTACACACACACACACACACTGTTGAATGCAGATCAGAGGAATAGAAGGATCATGTTACTCCCTCGCTATCTTTTTTAGGTTGGCTACCAATACATCTCAGGATACAGTATAAGACTCTGGTGTAGGGTTGAGTGGTTCAGCCGTAAGACGGAGATCATCAGACGGGTCACGGGCTTCTTCTGGCCGTTCCTGAACTGATCCGCGATCTGGATTGGGGAATAATCTGCCATTGTTAGATCTTCCTTGACTCTTGATGTTTTTAAGGACCGCTTAAAATCTTATGTTCTCTTTGGTATTTTAGTGCATTAGTACATGGATGTTTTCATGTTTTGTCTCTTTGTTCTGTTGCTTTTTATTGCAATCTGCAGCAGTTCTGAACTACGGTGGTAGCCTGTAAGGTGCTATATGAATAAATCAACTAAACTAAATAATGTTTTAAGCATAAGACGTTTAATATTGATATTTAAAATTATTTAAAAGATACTTTAAATGTAAAATAAATTGAACCCGCCAGTAGGGGGCAGCAAGTCACCCTTAATGAGCGAGTCATTGAGATTCAACCGATTCATTCAAACGGCTGATTCACTCAGAACGAAGCATGTGACTCTTAATCTGTCCTAGTACCTAATTGAATCATTGATTCAACTGATTCGTTCAAAAAGATGATTCATTACAGTGTGTCTTTGTTTTGAACTATTTTCGTTGGCGAAATAGAGCAAAAACAGGCAATATGTTGTAAAATGTAAGTCACTTAATATTAACTTCTTGTTTATTAAACTTTTTAAACTTGTATAAAATCAATATCACATTTGATATCTGGAGAAAATAACCTGTGTGTGGGATATACTCAATGTCAAATCGCACATCGTTAAAACAATTAGGCTACGATATTATCGCAGACGATATCGCACACCCTAGTTCAGTTTGAGTGTGAGTGTGTGTGTGTGTGTTCATTGCGTGAGTGTTCATTGCGTGTGTCTAGTGTGTTGTACTAATAGCAGAAACTGATTGATCAGCTCTCGTCTCTGTGTGAAGATGGTAATTTCTGCAGCTCCTCCTGAAACAGGATTTTCCCAATTAATCACATTTACAGATTAGAGTTAGACGGATCGATCAGCACATTTATGCCAGATCAATACTAATATGCTTATGCTAATAGCTGAAAATCCTCTTCCAGCGACACACACTGATGTCATATTCCTGCAGTCCCTCGTCACACACGTACACTGCGCACTATACAGCCATCCAGCACCTGAAAGCTTCTGTTCCTCCACACCATTACAGCTGATCATCCGGTCATGACCTGTCCAACATCACACACACACACACACACACCTGTCTTTGTGTTTTAAGTTTTTCTTTTTCTTACTGCTATTAGTCTTTTCACACTGAAAATTTCAATATTTAGAGTAGTGCATGGATATGTGGATTGGGACGCTGGTTTATGGGCTGAGGAGTGTGTGTGTGTGTGTGTGTGTGTGTGTGTGTGTGTGTGTGTGTGTGCGTGCGTGCGTGCGTGTGTGTGTGTGTGTGTGTGTGTGTGTGTGTGTGTGGTCCGTCATGTATTCAGACCAGCTGTTTCAGTGTGATTCGGTGTCGTCTCAAGGTCATGATACACACAGCGATGTTGCTCGGGCACTTTCCCACTGAGAATGGCCAACAAATTTATATCTGGATACTTTGGATTGGGACTGTGTCACTCACACACACTCTCACACACACTCTCACACTCACACACACTCTCACACTCACACTCACACTCACACACACTCTCACACTCACACACACACACACACACTCACACTCACACACTCTCTCACACACACACACACACACACACACACACACACACTCTCTCTCTCTCACACACACACACACACACACACACACACACACACACACTCTCTCACACACACACACACACACACACACACTCTCTCACACTCTCTCTCACACACACACACACACACACACACCCTCCCTCTCACTCACACACACTCTCACACTCACACACACTCACACACTCTCTCACACACTCTCTCTCACACACACACACACACACTCTCACACTCACACACACTCTCTCACACTCACACACACACTCTCTCACACACTCTCACACACTCACACACTCTCTCTCTCTCACACACACACACACACACTCTCTCACACTCACACTCTCTCTCACACAAAAACTCACACTCACTCACACTCACACACACTCTCACACACACTCACACACACACACTGTCCCCTTATCCCTAAACCTACCCATCACACACAACTTTCTGCATTTTTACATTTTCAAAAAACATTACTTAGTATGATTTATACGCTGTTTTCCTCATGGGGACCGCTGACTGGGCCCCACAATGTAATATAAACAGAAACACACTCTCACACACACACACTCACACACACTCTCTCACACTCACACACACTCACACATACTCTCTCACACACTCACACACACTCTCTCACACTCACACACACTCTCACACACACACACTCTCTCACACTCACACTCACACACACACTCTCACACTCACACACTCTCTCACACACACACTCACACACACTCCCACACTCACACACACACACTCTCACACACACTCTCTCACACTCACACTCTCTCACACACTCTCTCACACTCTCTCTCACACTCTCTCTCACACTCTCTCTCACACACACACACACACACACTCACACACTCTCTCACACACACACTCACACACACACTCACACTCACACACTCACTCACTCACACTCTCTCTCACACACACTCCCACACTCACACACACACACTCTCACACACACTCTCTCACACTCACACTCTCTCACACACTCTCTCACACTCTCTCTCACACTCTCTCTCACACTCTCTCTCACACACACACTCACTCACTCACACTCTCTCTCACACACTTTCACACTCTCACACACACTCTCTCACACTCACACTCACACACACTCTCTCACACTCACACTCTCTCACACACACTCTCTCACACACTCTCTCACACTCACACTCTCTCACACACTCTCTCACACTCTCTCTCTCACACACACACTCTCACACTCACACACACACTCTCACACACTCACACACACACACACTCACACACACACTCACACACTCTCTCACACACTCACTCACTCACACTCTCTCTCACACACTTTCACACTCACACACACTCTCTCACACTCACACTCTCTCACACTCACACACTCTCTCACACACACACTCTCTCACACTCACACACTCTCTCACACACACTCACACTCTCGCACACTCTCTCACTCACACACACTCTCTCACACTCTCACACTCACACACACTCACACACACTCTCTCACACTCTCACACACACTCGCACACACTCTAGCACACTCTCTCACTCTCCACACTCACTCACTCTCACACACTCTCACACTCACACACTCTCGCACACTCTCTCACTCTCACTCACTCTCTCACACTCACTCACACTCTCTCACACACTCTCACACACTCTCACACACTCTCTCTCACACACACTCACACACTCTAGCACACTCTCTCACTCACACACTCGCTCACTCTCACACACTCTCTCACACTCTCTCACACTCTCTCACTCTCACACACTCTCACACTCACTCTCACACACTCTCTCACACACTCTCACACTCACACACACACTCCCACACTCTCTCACTCTCACACACTCTCTCACACTCACTCACTCTCTCACACTCACTCACACTCACTCACACTCTCTCACACACTCTCACACACTCTCTCTCACACACACACACACTCTAAACAGGAAAGCAACCACCAATGATGCCGAAACGTCCTCAGTTACGAGAGAAGCTCAGAGTCTGCTGATGATCTTGCTCTCTGTGGATCGTGTGAATCTGTGGCTCTTCTGTAATCGTGTCTCGTCAGTGAGAGACGAGAGATTCCTTCATTGTTTGTGTCTTAATTACTAATGGTGCGTCTTTTCTTCCGTCTCTCTTTTCAGCCGTTACTGAGACGTTTCTTCTCTAAAGCTGCAGACGAGCGGCTTTCACAATGAGATTAACTGAGCCTCATTGAGCCGCTAAGAGCATTAGTGTGTGTGTGTGTGTGTGTGTGATCCACGCTGAGCTCATATTTGTGTTGCTGAAATTAATTTGATGCCTCTTTACATGTTAATCTGAGAGGGATTGATTTCTGCAGGACAAAGACGCGAGCGAGGAACTCTCTGAGAGCTTCGCTGTAGTTCTGTCAGTCGCTCCGGGTGTGTGTGTGTGTGTGTGTGTGTGTGTGTTGCTCTCGGAGTTTATACTTGTCTCTTTACCAGGAGCTTCGGTTTGAAGCCGTTCACAGTAGTTCTGCCACTGAACACACAATCTGCTGTTTCTAGGCTCCTCTTATACCAAACAAGCCACACAAAATACATTTCTTTATTCATCTTCAGATAAGTTAATCGCTGATTCAAAAAATTCTGGACAAGCACATTTTGTATTGCAAATATAATTTATTCTGAAGCAATATTCCCATCAGTGTTCAGTCATCTTTGACATATTTAAATCTGTGTTCAGGTGTGTTCTGCTGGTGTGTGTTCAGTAGTTCTGCTGGTGTGTTCAGTAGTTCTGCTGGGGTGTGTTCAGTAGTTCTGCTGGTGTGTGTTCAGTAGTTCTGCTGGTGTGTGTTCAGTAGTTCTGCTGGTGTGTGTTCAGTAGTTCTGCTGGTGTGTGTTCAGTAGTTCTGCTGGTGTGTGTTCAGTAGTTCTCCTGGTGTGTGTTCAGTAGTTCTGCTGGTGTGTGTTCAGTAGTTCTGCTGCTGTGTGTTCAGTAGTTCTGCTGGTGTGTGTTCAGTAGTTCTGCTGGTGTGTTCAGTAGTTCTGCTGGTGTGTTCAGTAGTTCTGCTGGTGTGTGTTCAGTAGTTCTGCTGCTGTGTGTTCAGTAGTTCTGCTGGTGTGTGTTCAGTAGTTCTGCTGGTGTGTGTTCAGTAGTTCTGCTGCTGTGTGTTCAGTAGTTCTGCTGGTGTGTGTTCAGTAGTTCTGCTGGTGAGTTCAGTAGTTCTGCTGGTGTGTGTTCAGTAGTTCTGCTGGTGTGTGTTCAGTAGTTCTGCGGGTGTGTGTTCAGTAGTTCTGCTGGTGTGTTCAGTAGTTCTGCTGGTGTGTGTTCAGTAGTTCTGCTGGTGTGTGTTCAGTAGTTCTGCTGGTGTGTGTTCAGTAGTTCTGCTGGTGTGTGTTCAGTAGTTCTGCTGGTGTGTTCAGTAGTTCTGCGGGTGTGTGTTCAGTAGTTCTGCTGGTGTGTTCAGTAGTTCTGCTGGGGTGTGTTCAGTAGTTCTGCTGGGGTGTGTTCAGTAGTTCTGCTGGTGTGTTCAGTAGTTCTGCTGGTGTGTTCAGTAGTTCTGCTGGTGTGTGTTCAGTAGTTCTGCTGGTGTGTTCAGTAGTTCTGCTGGTGTGTTCAGTAGTTCTGCTGGGGTGTGTTCAGTAGTTCTGCTGGGGTGTGTTCAGTAGTTCTGCTGGGGTGTGTTCAGTAGTTCTGCTGGTGTGTGTTCAGTAGTTCTGCTGGTGTGTTCAGTAGTTCTGCTGGTGTGTGTTCAGTAGTTCTGCTGGTGTGTGTTCAGTAGTTCTGCTGGTGTGTTCAGTAGTTCTGCTGGTGTGTTCAGTAGTTCTGCTGGTGTGTTCAGTAGTTCTGCTGGTGTGTTCAGTAGTTCTGCTGGTGTGTGTTCAGTAGTTCTGCTGGTGTGTGTTCAGTAGTTCTGCTGGTGTGTGTTCAGTAGTTCTGCTGGTGTGTGTTCAGTAGTTCTGCTGGTGTGTTCAGTAGTTCTGCTGGTGTGTTCAGTAGTTCTGCTGGTGTGTGTTCAGTAGTTCTGCTGGTGTGTTCAGTAGTTCTGCTGGTGTGTGTTCAGTAGTTCTGCTGGTGTGTTCAGTAGTTCTGCTGGTGTGTTCAGTAGTTCTGCTGGTGTGTTCAGTAGTTCTGCTGGTGTGTTCAGTAGTTCTGCTGGTGTGTGTTCAGTAGTTCTGCTGGTGTGTGTTCAGTAGTTCTGCTGGTGTGTTCAGTAGTTCTGCTGGGGTGTTCAGTAGTTCTGCTGGTGTGTGTTCAGTAGTTCTGCTGGGGTGTGTTCAGTAGTTCTGCTGGGGTGTGTTCAGTAGTTCTGCTGGTGTGTGTTCAGTAGTTCTGCTGGTGTGTGTTCAGTAGTTCTGCTGGTGTGTTCAGTAGTTCTGCTGGTGTGTTCAGTAGTTCTGCTGGTGTGTTCAGTAGTTCTGCTGGTGTGTGTTCAGTAGTTCTGCTGGTGTGTGTTCAGTAGTTCTGCTGGGGTGTGTTCAGTAGTTCTGCTGGGGTGTGTTCAGTAGTTCTGCTGGGGTGTGTTCAGTAGTTCTGCTGGGGTGTGTTCAGTAGTTCTGCTGGTGTGTGTTCAGTAGTTCTGCTGGTGTGTGTTCAGTAGTTCTGCTGGTGTGTGTTCAGTAGTTCTGCTGGGGTGTTCAGTAGTTCTGCTGGGGTGTGTTCAGTAGTTCTGCTGGGGTGTGTTCAGTAGTTCTGCTGGGGTGTGTTCAGTAGTTCTGCTGGTGTGTGTTCAGTAGTTCTGCTGGTGTGTTCAGTAGTTCTGCTGGGGTGTGTTCAGTAGTTCTGCTGGGGTGTGTTCAGTAGTTCTGCTGGTGTGTTCAGCAGTTCTGCTGGGGTGTGTTCAGTAGTTCTGCTGGTGTGTTCAGTAGTTCTGCTGGTGTGTGTTCAGTAGTTCTGCTGGTGTGTTCAGTAGTTCTGCTGGTGTGTTCAGTAGTTCTGGCTGCTGGTGTGTTCAGTAGTTCTGCTGGGGTGTGTTCAGTAGTTCTGCTGGTGTGTTTCAGTAGTTCTGCTGGGGTGTGTTCAGTAGTTCTGCTGGTGTGTGTTCAGTAGTTCTGCTGGTGTGTTCAGTAGTTCTGCTGGTGTGTTCAGTAGTTCTGCTGGTGTGTTCAGTAGTTCTGCTGGTGTGTTCAGTAGTTCTGCTGCTGTGTGTTCAGTAGTTCTGCTGGTGTGTTCAGTAGTTCTGCTGGTGTGTGTTCAGTAGTTCTGCTGCTGTGTGTTCAGTAGTTCTGCTGGTGTGTTCAGTAGTTCTGCTGGTGTGTTCAGTAGTTCTGCTGGTGTGTTCAGTAGTTCTGCTGGTGTGTGTTCAGTAGTTCTGCTGGTGTGTTCAGTAGTTCTGCTGGGGTGTGTTCAGTAGTTCTGCTGGTGTGTTCAGTAGTTCTGCTGGGGTGTGTTCAGTAGTTCTGCTGGTGTGTTCAGTAGTTCTGCTGGTGTGTTCAGTAGTTCTGCTGGTGTGTGTTCAGTAGTTCTGCTGGTGTGTTCAGTAGTTCTGCTGGTGTGTGTTCAGTAGTTCTGCGGGTGTGTGTTCAGTAGTTCTGCTGGTGTGTTCAGTAGTTCTGCTGGTGTGTGTTCAGTAGTTCTGCTGGTGAGTTCAGTAGTTCTGCTGGGGTGTGTTCAGTAGTTCTGCTGGGGTGTGTTCAGTAGTTCTGCTGGTGTGTGTTCAGTAGTTCTGCTGGTGTGTGTTCAGTAGTTCTGCTGGTGTGTGTTCAGTAGTTCTGCTGGTGTGTGTTCAGTAGTTCTGCTGGTGTGTGTTCAGTAGTTCTGCTGGTGTGTTCAGTAGTTCTGCTGGTGTGTGTTCAGTAGTTCTGCTGGTGTGTGTTCAGTAGTTCTGCTGGGGTGTGTTCAGTAGTTCTGCTGGTGTGTGTTCAGTAGTTCTGCTGGTGTGTGTTCAGTAGTTCTGCTGGTGTGTGTTCAGTAGTTCTGCTGGTGTGTGTTCAGTAGTTCTGCTGGGGTGTGTTCAGTAGTTCTGCTGGGGTGTGTTCAGTAGTTCTGCTGGGGTGTGTTCAGTAGTTCTGCTGGGGTGTGTTCAGTAGTTCTGCTGGTGTGTGTTCAGTAGTTCTGCTGGGGTGTGTTCAGTAGTTCTGCTGGTGTGTGTTCAGTAGTTCTGCTGGTGTGTGTTCAGTAGTTCTGCTGGTGTGTGTTCAGTAGTTCTGCTGGTGTGTGTTCAGAAGTTCTGCTGGTGTGTGTTCAGTAGTTCTGCTGGGGTGTGTTCAGTAGTTCTGCTGGTGTGTTCAGTAGTTCTGCTGGGGTGTGTTCAGTAGTTCTGCTGGGGTGTGTTCAGTAGTTCTGCTGGTGTGTGTTCAGTAGTTCTGCTGGGGTGTGTTCAGTAGTTCTGCTGGGGTGTGTTCAGTAGTTCTGCTGGGGTGTGTTCAGTAGTTCTGCTGGGGTGTGTTCAGTAGTTCTGCTGGGGTGTGTTCAGTAGTTCTGCTGGGGTGTGTTCAGTAGTTCTGCTGGGGTGTGTTCAGTAGTTCTGCTGGTGTGTTCAGTAGTTCTGCTGGTGTGTTCAGTAGTTCTGCTGGGGTGTGTTCAGTAGTTCTGCTGGGGTGTGTTCAGTAGTTCTGCTGGTGTGTGTTCAGTAGTTCTGCTGGTGTGTGTTCAGTAGTTTTGCTGGGGTGTGTTCAGTAGTTCTGCTGGTGTGTTCAGTAGTTCTGCTGGTGTGTGTTCAGTAGTTCTGCTGGTGTGTTCAGTAGTTCTGCTGGTGTGTTCAGTAGTTCTGCTGGTGTGTTCAGTAGTTCTGCTGGGGTGTGTTCAGTAGTTCTGCTGGGGTGTGTTCAGTAGTTCTGCTGGGGTGTGTTCAGTAGTTCTGCTGGGGTGTTCAGTAGTTCTGCTGGTGTGTTCAGTAGTTCTGCTGGTGTGTTCAGTAGTTCTGCTGGTGTGTTCAGTAGTTCTGCTGGGGTGTGTTCAGTAGTTCTGCTGGGGTGTGTTCAGTAGTTCTGCTGGGGTGTGTTCAGTAGTTCTGCTGGTGTGTGTTCAGTAGTTCTGCTGGTGTGTTCAGTAGTTCTGCTGGTGTGTTCAGTAGTTCTGCTGGGGTGTGTTCAGTAGTTCTGCTGGGGTGTGTTCAGTAGTTCTGCTGGGGTGTGTTCAGTAGTTCTGCTGGTGTGTTCAGTAGTTCTGCTGGGGTGTGTTCAGTAGTTCTGCTGGTGTGTGTTCAGTAGTTCTGCTGGTGTGTGTTCAGTAGTTCTGCTGGTGTGTTC
>JARWKJ010000024.1:31741453-31753953 GCA_029959095.1 Rhinichthys osculus
TCCGTCTCTCGTCTTGATGAGGTGAAAGTATCCCTGCGATCTCTAGACTCAGATCTCCACCTCATCACTGACACTCGCCTCCTCTCACTCGCCGCGCCCGTGTGCGGTTCCTCCGCTGGGCCGGCCTCGAGTGCGTCTCTAGAACTCATTAAGCAAACAGCTCTCAGATCCACAATATCCTGTTAAACAATTTCAGCTGCAGGGTCAGAGGTCAGCGGGTCTCATCTCTCCCCAGAGACGGCTCTTCCTCACAGTCTTCCTCAGCAAACAGAGCCGTATTAGCCCTCGGCCGAGGACTCGGGCTTCAGCAAACGCCGGAGCTTTCCTCAGATGAAAGTTCCTGCACCAACAATAATAAAATTAATAATGAAGCTTTTGAGAATCATCGCTTTTGATGGACGTTTAGGCTCAAGTGTGTCACCTCGTGTTTATTGCGTTTCTAAGCAAACTAGTTCCAGCCATTTTAGTAACTGCATAAGTCAGACCATAAATAATCAAGCTATGATGCGGTAAACATGCCATCGCTTGAAGATAGCAGCTAATATCAGCACTCAGACAACAGAAAACCGGACCCAATAAATTATTTTTTTCTTCAGATGTCCAGAAATCATATCATTCCAGCTCAGTATGAAAGGCAATGTTTAAAATGTCCTCATTTAAAGATGAATTATGACATATTCCCCCGGTGTCACAGACCAGGCTTAAACTAATCCAGACTGAAATGCATGTTTGAGCTGTTTTATCTCTTAAAACATGTGCCATTGTGTCGCCTCGAGATGACATCAGTAATGTTTGTTTCTACGGCACGTTTATAAAAGCTGCTTAAATGCCCTAATCCTGGCTCAATCTAAACCTCGTCTGTGAAACCGGGCCATTGTGTTAGTCAGTTTAATCTTCAGAGTCTTTGGTAGTTTAAAGTCCTGAAGAGTGAAACTCTGCGACATTGATCTGTCCAATCACGTGAGTCTGGGGCGGGACTATCAGTCCAACTGACCAATGACAGATGAGGAGGCTGTAATCCACACTTCAGTTCTGAGATTTGTCTGTAGTTACAGAAATCCTGCTGAAACATTTGCTTTTAAATGGTTAAAATAGATCAAATGTTTTCATTTGGTAAATAATGGCACAAAGAGTGTTTCAAATACAATATGTGGATCATTGTGTGACTTGCATATCTGTGAGTTTGGTGAACAGTGACGTTCATCTGGAGACCCTGAGTCACTAAGCGTACGCCAGCTTCTTCTTCCTCGGCGTTCCGGAGAGGAGGCTGTAGTGTCCCGATGGCTGTAGTGTCCCGATGGCTGTAGTGTCTCGATGGCTGTAGTGTCCCGATGGCTGTAGTGTCCCGATGGCTGTAGTGTCCCGATGGCTGTAGTGTCTCGATGGCTGTAGTGTCCCGATGGCTGTAGTGTCCCGATGGCTGTAGTGTCCCGATGGCTGTAGTGTCTCGATGGCTGTAGTGTCCCGATGGCTGTAGTGTCCCGATGGCTGTAGTGTCCCGATGGCTGTAGTGTCCCGATGGCTGTAGTGTCCCGATGGCTGTAGTGTCCCGAAGGCTGTAGTGTCCCGATGGCTGTAGTGTCCCGATGGCTGTAGTGTCCCGATGGCTGTAGTGTCCCGATGGCTGTAGTGTCCCGATGGCTGTAGTGTCCCGATGGCTGTAGTGTCCCGATGGCTGTAGTGTCCCGATGGCTGTAGTGTCTCGATGGCTGTAGTGTCCCGATGGCTGTAGTGTCCCGATGGCTGTAGTGTCCCGATGGCTGTAGTGTCCCGATGGCTGTAGTGTCCCGATGGCTGTAGTGTCCCGATGGCTGTAGTGTCCCGATGGCTGTAGTGTCCCGAAGGCTGTAGTGTCCCGATGGCTGTAGTGTCCCGATGGCTGTAGTGTCCCGATGGCTGTAGTGTCCCGATGGCTGTAGTGTCCCGAAGGCTGTAGTGTCCCGAAGGCTGTAGTGTCCCGATGGCTGTAGTGTCCCGATGGCTGTAGTGTCCCGATGAACTGGCTGCACAGCGGGAGAAATATATTCCATACCTGACATTCTTTATGTGTAATCAGAACATCTGCAGCTTTGCATAAGACGGTAGAAGAGGTCGGAGGTCAGTGCGATCGGACGGCGCGTCACCTTTCGTTGCTGATGATGACCGAGGTGCCGATGCCGTGAGGAGCGCGGGGTCCGTCGGGAGCGCTCTGGGTCCGGTACAGGTACGGGCGGGGTCCGTCGGGAGCGCTCTGGGTCCGGTACAGGTACGGGCGGGGTCCGTCGGGAGCGCTCTGGGTCCGGTACAGGTACGGGTTCCCCTCCTCGCTCAGAGCGCAGGCTCCGGCTGGGAAAGGGCCGCGTTTGGACAGAACATGGTGGAGGTTCAGGGAGACGTACGGACTCTGTGTCGTTCCCAGCAGCCTCTTCTCCTCCGGGTCATGATCCGAGAGCCTGTCCTCATACGGCCTGCGCTGACCGAAGCCCTGGTTCTGGTTCTGACCGGGTTCCTCTTTAAACGCAGCGGCCGGTCTGAAGCCTCCGGGCAGAAGCTGAGCTGCGAACGCGCCGTCGGCCGCCGGACCTGATGAACACAGAGCTGGTTAGATGTGCGGGTCGGTTTCTGTGACTCTAGTCCATTCATGACCTTCAATTCGATTCACAATGAAATTCGTTATTAAAGGTGACATTTTATTAAAGGCCCCTTTTCACTAGATGTAATATAAATCTCTGGCATCCCCAGAATGTGTGTTTGAAATTTCAGCTCAAAATACCAGATCATGTATTATAGCTCGTCAAATTTGCCCCTTTTTGGGTGTGAAGAAAAACACGCCGTTTTTGTGTGTGTCCCTTTAAATGCAAATGAGCTTTAGCTCCGCCTCCGTTCAGAAGAGGGCGGAGCTTCAGAGACTCCGGCAATAACAGCACAGGCCGATCTCACTGATCCAGAGTCAGGAGTAACAGCAGCGAGTGCAGCCTTACGGAGAGACTCAGGGAGAGCTTCACTTTTACACGTTTCTGAATGTTAGCGGAGACATTTCTGTAGTTGTTGTGGAGTTACACTGATCATCTCCTCATCATGGTGAACTCTTCCACAAGTGTCCACAGTTCCTGAGGTGTTTATAAGACAGCGCTGACATGTTCTGGTCAATAGTGTTCAGTGTCGTCTGTGCTCGACCACAGAACAGTTTCAGGCTTTGCTGGATCTTCTCCAGTGCGTTAGAACTGGTCTCTGTTGGCGCTCGCCGAACCCAATGTCGCTGGTGTGTGTGAACGTGCAGATTAAGGGCCGGTGATATTATAATAAGATCCTCTTCATACGTTACAAGAGGAGCGAAATCTGATCGGCTTATTTTATAACATGCTCTCAGAGAAAGGCTCACCAGAACACAGTTACTGGGTTTCACTTTTCATGTTTTCTGGGTCGGTAGAAGCACCGGGGACCCGATTATAGCACTTAAACACGGAAAAAGTCTGATTTCCATGATATGTCCCCTTTAATTCACACATGTAACTGATTTCATGTTTAGATATTATACTGTGTACTAGTTTAGCAGTTCCTTTGGTTTTTAGCTTGGATTTGGGGTTTAATAGTGACTTAACTCTTTCCACGCCATTGACAGAATTTTCTTATTGATACTGTAGGGGGCGCTATAACTTCTAAACGAGTAGAGAATCTACAGTGTGAGAGTGTGTGTGTGTGTAGGTACCTGAGAATGCGCTGCACGCAGGAGTTTGCAGGTGCGCCGCAGGTTTGATAGCGCAGCTCCAGGGCGACTGCAGTGAGGAGAGGACGGGTCGTCTGGAGGAGATCGAGGTCACCGGTGCTTTCTGGCAGTCGCTGGAGGTCTGCGTGTGCGTGTGTGTGTGTGTGTGTGTGTATGCGTAGGACAGAGGCAGCGAGTGAGACGGCTCCTGGACGTGCATCACTGAGACGGGGCTCTGCTGGCAGCTCTTCCAGGACGGAGACTCCAGCGAGGTCTGGAAACCACACACACTCGACGTCACGTTCCCAGCGGAGTCTGTCAGCACCTTCACCTGCGGATACGGACATGCTTTGGCTTTGCTTTTGAGTTTGGCTGCTTTGGCTTTCAGCTGTTTGCGTGAGTCCTGAGGAGCTGCGAGACAGCTCTTATAGGACAGAGACGGTCTGGATCGGCTCTGGTCCTGAGAGAGCTGCATCTCTTTATATTCCACATCCCTGCGGAGAGAGAGAGGCACGGCATCAGAGCGAGCGGTTCTGGCTCAACACTGCTGTGAGAGAGGTCAAAGGTCGGGAGGTCAAAGGTCAGGAGGTCAAAGGTCACTCACGTGAGGACGTAGTTGACGCTGACGATGCAGTGCGGTCGAGACGAGCGGCTGTTGTGGACGATGGTGGCGCAGCTCTGCATCCAGACCCAGCCGCCGTGTTTCGACAGCAGACGGTAGTACTTGGTGGTGACCTGCCCCTTCACCAGCACTGAGACACACACACACACACACACACACAGCTTCACTAGGGTTTCCATGCAAACGCTGCTCAGACGTGTCAGTAGAACGAACACATTCATGCTGCGGCTGTAGATGATCTGCAGAGTGTGTGTGAAGCGACTCACGTAGATGATGTGCGTATCGCAGCTGGAAGACGTCGCAGCCGTGGACGTGATGGTAGAGAGTCTTCTCAATCAGATCCTGCGGCTCATACCCGGTTAACTCCGCCACCCTGACACACACACACACACACACGTTCAGATGAAAGAGACTCCTTCTGCTTCTACCAACGGCTTTAAATGGCCAAGTCACCTTTATTTATACAGCGCTTTTTACAATACAGATTGTATCAAAGCAGCTTCACAGACATAACATGAAAATAATACAACAAAGTTTGTTTCTAGAAGAAAATAGCGTCAACATCCACCTGAAGTAAGGCAGATCAATAATATAAATGGTTAAAAATCACAGCTGATGTTTCTTCCGGTTGGTTCCAGACTGTAAGTATGATTGGTGCATTCAAGTCCTCCTGGGAAGTTTGTATTTACAAGTTGGAAAGGTCCAAATTCAACGTCAAGTCACTTTGATTGGAGCAAGATTGCGACGTACCATTTCTACAAAAATTCAGCAAGATTTTTTAACTCTACTACAAAATTATGATTAAAGAATGCATCTTTTGTTTTGTTTGTATTCATTTTAAGGAGATGATGTAAATTGTATCGTTATATATAATTTTGTACATGCAATTTAGCTAGATTTATTGTAAATGGAAAAAATACTTTTATTCATTTCAACAAATTGACCATTGATACAGAATCTGTTTCTACATGAGGCTCTTCATCAGTGTTTCTGTGTCGTTTTACAGCACAAAAGCAAAATCACTGAAGATATTAAATATTGTTTACTGTAAAACTGATCAAAATCAAATGACGCCCTTAAAACAAGTACAAATATATCTGCCAGAAAAATTATCTTAATTTGAAGGGGAAACAAAAATATCTGCCAATGGTATCAGAAAAATAATCTTAAGCACAAACTCACTTAATTTTTCATAAAACAAGACTAAATGTCTTCACTCATTTTGCTTCTCCAGTAAATGATACACTATATATATATACATGGATGCAGCTGCTCAGCCGGAAAGCCATTCCATGAAGCTCTACACACTGTCCTTGAGCTCATCTGAAGGCCACAGAAGTCTGGAGGTGTGTAGATGTTGACTCTGCAGAAAGTTGCCGACTTCAGCATGCGCTGACCCGCTCTGGGATTTTACATGGCCTAACACTTCGTGGCCGAGTTGCTGTTCTTCCCAATTGCTTCGACTTTGTTATAATACCACTAACAGTCGACCATGGAATATTTCATAGTGAGGAAATTTCATGAATGGAGTTATTGCACTGGTGGCAACCGATCGCGGTCCCACGCTTGAGTTCACTGAGAGCGACCCGTTCTTTCACAGGTGTGTGTAGAAGCGCCTGAGTGTCTAGTGCTTGATTTATACACCTGTGGCCATGGAAGTGATTGGAACACCTGAACTCAATGATTTGGAGGGGTGTCCCAATACTTTTGGCAATACGGAGTATCAAGATTTTAGAATGGGTTAGATATTTATGCTGGAAAAGACAGAAACACTGATGTTCGCAATGTTCGACTGGTAAATACGATCTTTCCGACATGACTTGAATGCACCATATTAGCTGTGGAAGTGAAAGTTGAGCGCTACACTGTGTGAGTGCTGTGAGAGACAGTGTTCAGAGTTCAGCCGAATCTCACCTGCTGTCCAGGAAGATGAGTTTGAGATCGAGACTCGCGCGGAACATGAACATGTTGCTGTGGAGTTTGATCTCCGTCACGCCGCTGGGAGGAAGAGACTGACCGACGGCCACCAGACCCACGATCTGATAGCAGGACTCGTACAGAGACACATCCATCACGACCTGACGGAGCTTCAGGTACCCGCTGCAGTGAATCACCTGTGAGCATCAGAATGGTTCAGTGTTTCGTGTGTGTGTGTGTGTGTGTGTGTGTGTGTGAGAGAGTGTATGTGTGTGACAGTGTGTGTGTGTGTGTGTGTGTGTGTGTGTGTGTGTGTGTGTGTGTGTGTGTGTGTGAGAGAGTGTATGTGTGTGACAGTGTGTGTGTGTGTGTGTGTGGAGGTGACAGTAACTGTAAGTGTTTTTGTATCTTTTGACTTGACTTGACTGTTTACTTTGCTCACGTGCTAGAATCATGTGGTGAAGTCTCGTTTGTTTGGGTAAATAGTTTTGATAGTGAGGCGTGTCCAGCTGTATTCAATCACAACATTTCAGGCGGGTATAAAATCTAGTAGTAAACCACAGCAGCGGACGTGAGAAGTGTGAAGACTCTACCTGCGCGACTCCACCGAGCAAGGACACCGACAAGGCACTTGAGTATTTTCTTGTTATTTCCTTTCTTTTTCTACACAACTTGTTCTCATCTTTCTGTTTGTGACCTCTCTTCACTATCTGCTTCCAAATCCCTACTATTACTAACACACAAAAATCAAATTTCACACGTAGGAGGCTGTGCAATCCTAACAACCTGCGTACCTTTCCAGTGTCTTCTAGTACTTTAATCTCTTTTCCTATCGATCTCTGGAATTGCCAATCCGCTGTAAACAAATGTGATTTCATTACATCTATTTTTTTTATTATTATTATTTCCTTTATTT
The DNA here is from genome assembly GCA_029959095.1 of Rhinichthys osculus. Taxonomy (NCBI): domain Eukaryota; kingdom Metazoa; phylum Chordata; class Actinopteri; order Cypriniformes; family Leuciscidae; genus Rhinichthys; species Rhinichthys osculus. The sequence continues at coordinate 31,748,594 of JARWKJ010000024.1, forward strand.
TTCCAGGAAGGTCCCATTGAGATTAAAAGAAATCTCTTCCTCCAGGGAGTCCTGGAGGAAGACTAAAAACACTACAAATCATACACAAACACACAACACATATAAAACATTCCAGAAAGTCAGAGCACAACATTCATCATAAATCAAGTAAAACAACAACATGATTCAATCATTGTATACTGCAGTAAATTTTTAAATACATTCAGAGGAGGAATTGTTTCTAGAGGGACACCTGCTGCCCTCTCCACTCACTTCACTTTCTCACACACCCCTCGCCTGACCCGAAGGGGTGGAGGTACTGGTCTGCTGCTTTTTTATTTTTATTTCTTCTATGTAAAGCACTTAGAATTACCATTGTGTATGAAATGTGCTATATAAATAAACTTGCCTTGCCTTGCCTTGCCTTGCCTTGCTCATCTCCAACGATTGGAAATTTTATCCTTTACCACCTCTGTGTGACAATAGCTCATTTGAATCGCATTCAATTACTATCACCAGTCCTATTAAAATACATTTTGTAGTTGTTTATCGTTCCCCAGATCAGCTTGGGAGTTTCTTGGAGGAGTTGGATGCGTTACTCTCATCCTTCCCTGAGGATGGTACTCCTCTGGTAGTTGTTGGAGACTTCAACATCCACCTAGAAAAGCCTCAGGCTGCTGATTTCCACACTCTGCTTGCCTCATTCAACCTCAAATGAGTATCTACTACGGCTACTCACAAATCAAGTAACTTATTGGACCTTATTTACAAGTGCTACTGCTCCACTGACCATACACTGGTCAATCCGCTGCACACCTCAGATCGCTTCCTCAACCTGCCTCAGGACACAACACACACTCCTCCGCAGGTCACTCCGCTGCACACCTCAGATCCCTTCCTCAACCTGCCTCAGGACACAACACACACTCCTCCGCAGGTCACTCCGCTGCACACCTCAGATCCCTTCCTCAACCTGCCTCAGGACACAACACACACTCCTCCGCAGGTCACTCCGCTGCACACCTCAGATCCCTTCCTCAACCTGCCTCAGGACACAACACACACTCCTCCAAAGGTCACTCCGCTGCACACCTCAGATCCCTTCCTCAACCTGCCTCAGGACACAACACACACTCCTCCGCAGGTCACTCCGCTGCACACCTCAGATCCCTTCCTCAACCTGCCTCAGGACACAACACACACTCCTCCGCAGGTCACTCCGCTGCACACCTCAGATCCCTTCCTCAACCTGCCTCAGGACACAACACACACTCCTCTGCAGGTCACTCCGCTGCACACCTCAGATCCCTTCCTCAACCTGCCTAAGGACACAACACACACTCCTCCAAAGGTCACTCCGCTGCACACCTCAGATCCCTTCCTCAACCTGCCTCAGGACACAACACACACTCCTCTGCAGGTCACTCCACTGCACACCTCAGATCCCTTCCTCAACCTGCCTCAGGACACAACACACACTCCTCCGCAGGTCACTCCGCTGCACACCTCAGATCCCTTCCTCAACCTGCCTCAGGACACAACACACACTCCTCCGCAGGTCACTCCGCTGCACACCTCAGATCGCTTCCTCAACCTGCCTCAGGACACAACACACACTCCTCCGCAGGTCACTCCACTGCACACCTCAGATCCCTTCCTCAACCTGCCTCAGGACACAACACACACTCCTCCGCAGGTCACTCCGCTGCACACCTCAGATCCCTTCCTCAACCTGCCTCAGGACACAACACACACTCCTCCACAGGTCACTCCGCTGCACACCTCAGATCCCTTCCTCAACCTGCCTCAGGACACAACACACACTCCTCCACAGGTCACTCCGCTGCACACCTCAGATCCCTTCCTCAACCTGCCTCAGGACACAACACACACTCCTCCGCAGGTCACTCCGCTGCACACCTCAGATCCCTTCCTCAACCTGCCTCAGGACACAACACACACTCCTCCGCAGGTCACTCCACTGCACACCTCAGATCCCTTCCTCAACCTGCCTCAGGACACAACACACACTCCTCCGCAGGTCACTCCAGTGCACACCTCAGATCACTTCCTCCTCACTCTCAACCTAAACCTGCCTCAGGACACAACACACTCCTCCGCAGGTCACCTTTCGGCGAAACCTACGCTCACTCTCACCCCCTCGCCTATCCTCTTTGGTCTCATCCACACTTCCTCCTCCTAATCACTATTCAACAGTGCAACCAATAATCTTTTCTCCACTCTTACATCATGCTTGGACAACTTCTGCCCCCTTTCCTCCGGGTCAGCCCGCGCCACACCCTCTGCCCCCTGACCCCTGGTTTTCTGATGTTCTCCGTGAACATTGTTCTAAACTCAGGGCTGCAGAGAGGTAGTGGTGAAAATCGAAAGATCCTACTGACCTTGGTCTTTATCAATCCCTCCTCTCTTCCTTCTCTGCTAATGTCTCTACTGTTAAAATGACTTACTATCACAACAAAATTAACAATTCTTCTGACTCTTGCACGCTTTTCAAAACCTTCTCCTCTCTTCTTAACCCTCCTCCTCCTTCATCCACCCTAACAGCGAACAATTTTGCCACATTCTTCATAAATGAAACAATCACCATTGGCAGCCAATTCTCCACACAACAAACTGACACACACATCTTAACAGCACACACACTCTCTTCCTTCTCTCCACTCTCAGAGGCAGAAGTCCCTACCACCTGTCCGCTTGATCCTATTCCCACTCATCTACTTCAAGCCATTTCTTCCTCAGTTGCACTCACTCGTATCATCAACACCTCTCTTCACACTGGTATCTTTTCCACAGCAGAGGCTCTGATAACCCCACTGCTTAAGAAACTCCCTCTGAATCCAGCACATCTGGAAAATTACAGACCGGTATCCCTTCCATTCATTGCTAAAACACTTGAACGAGTCGTGTTCAATTAAGTCTCTACATTTCTCACACAGATCAACCAGTCTGGTTTCTGAAGCTTCACTTAACTGAGACGGCCCTGCTTCCAGATCCTCAGTTGTCATCCTGCTGGATCTGCTGCTGCTTTTGACACAATTAACCACCAGATCCTCCAGTCAACCCTCATGATGAAGGGCATCTCAGGAACAGCAATCCAATGGTTCAGGTCTGACCTCTCAGCAGGTCCTTCAGGCTGTCGAGGAGGAGTGAGCGTCTAAGACCCAACATCTAGCTACTGGAGTGCCTCAGGGCTCAGTGCTGGGACAGCTTCTCTTCTACAACTACATCTCATCAGTAGGATCTTTCATTCAGTCATTAATCAACATGATTTTTCCTATCACTGCTACACTGACAACACACAACTCTTCCTCTAACTCCAGCCGGATGATCCGACGGGAGCTGCTCGCATCTCAGCCTGCCTGACAGACATCTCTGGCTGGATGAAGGAACACCACCTTCAACTAAACCCGGTGAAGACAGAGCTACTTGTGGTCTCGGCCAACCCAATACTTCATCACAACTTCTCCATTCAGCTGGGTTCATCATCCATAACTCCATCCAGGTCAGCCAGGAACCTTGGAGTTGTGATTGATGATCATTTGAACTTCACAGACCTGCAGATTTGCCTTATACAACATTAGGAGGATCAGGCCCTTCTTATCGGAGCTACACAACTCCTTGTCCAAGCTCTTGTTTTGTCCAGACGGGAGTATTGGAATGCTCTCTCCTTCCAGCATCAGTCAAACCTCTGCAACTGATCCAGATGCTGCATCAAGAGTGTCTTTATCGAGCTGAAGAGACACATGTCACTCCTCTCCTCATAAACCTGCACTGGTTCCTGGCACTGATGTTTTCCTGCAGAACAACCACTGGCTCTGCTCCCTATACCTAAACTCACTACTTCAGTCCGATGTGTCTACAGAAGCATGTGTTCTGCAAGTGAACGTCGCCTCGTAGTGCATCATCCCAAAGAGACACAGAATCACTTCCACGGACCTTCACCTGGACTGTTCCCTGCAGGAGGAATGACCTGCTGAACTCAACCTGAGTCTATAGCCATATTCAAGAAACGGCTGAAGGCGCATCTTTATCATCAACACTTGATCCATAAACACTAACACTTTCTTTTCTCTCCTATTCTACTCCTTATCTATTAAAAAAAAGTACATATATTGCGTTAGACTAAACTGGAAAGGGTCACAGCACTTACATACTAACAGCACTAACTAGCTTATTCTGAAAAAACAGAGATTCTAATTATTGGACAAAAAACTTCCTCACGTAATAACCTAGAATACTGTCTAACACTTGATGGCTGCTCTGTCAAGTCTTCGTCGTCGGGTAGGAACCTGTGTGTGTGTGGGTGTGTGTGTGTGCTCTTTGATACCAATCTTTCATTTGAAAGTCACTTTTCTAGTATCTGTAAAACCGCATTCTTCCATCTTAAAAATATATCTAAATTACGACATATGCTCTCATTGACAAATGCGGAACAGTTAGTTCATGCGTTCATGACATCAAGGCTAGATTACTGTAATGCTCTACTGGGTGGTTGCCCTGCACGCTTAATAAACAAACTCCAGCTGGTCCAAAACGCAGCAGCTCGAGTTCTTACCAGAACCAGGAAGTATGACCATATTAGCCCGGTTCTGTCAGCACTGCATAGGCTCCCTATTAAACATCGTATACATTTTAAAATATTTTTGATTACTTACAAAGGACTAAATGGTTTAGCTCCCAGTGCTTGAGCGAGCTCTTAAAGCATTATAGTCCTTCACGTCTATTGCGATCTCTAAACTCCGGCCAGTTGATAATACCTAGAATATCTAAATCGACTGCTGGCGGTAGATCCTTTTCCTATTTAGCACCAAAACTCTGGAACAGTCTTCCTACCATTGTCCGGGAAGCAGACACACTCGGTCAGTTCAAAGCTAGACTAAAAACACATCTCTTTGACCTAGCATACACACAACACACTATAGACTTCTATAATTCAATGTTAGGCTGCATAGATTAGGTCAGCCGGAACTGGGAACACTTCCCATAAATCCTGATGTACTCGTTACATCATAAGAAGAATGGCATCTACGCTAATATTAGTCTCTCTGTTTATCCCGAGGTTTACCACAGTCCGCCGGATCCAGGCCGTAGGTGTGTGTGTGTGAGAGTTCATGTGTGTTTGAGTGTGTGTGTGTGTGTGTGAGAGAGAGACTGAAGAGAGTGACCTGTAAGAACACACAAACTCTTACACACGCACTAACACACACACACACACACACACGTCTATGTCCTGCGCCTCTGAATCCAGTGCGTGATTTATTCTTCACTTGACATAAACCACTTGTTTATTGCCAATGTAAATTTTAAACAAATCTCCACAGCTTGATTTATGAAAGCTTATAGTTGAGCCGGTGCAGGGA
>JARWKJ010000024.1:31758953-31781453 GCA_029959095.1 Rhinichthys osculus
AATATAAGTAATCTAGGGCCCGTTTCAGCGAGTTCGGCTCCTCTGGCTCTGCATTCGGAATCTGATTCAAACCCGTATGAAACTGCGCGTTCCTGTGGCGGTAGAGATATTTATATTCATTTCGCCAAAGCCTTTTACATTGAAGAAGAAATGAGTCGATGACCAACGCATAGAAGCGAGCCCGCGTGAGGATGATGATGATGATGATGATGATGATGGCCGTTATGAATTATTCGTCTCTCAAAACTTGTAAAACGCGCATTATAATTGTTGCTACGCACTGGATTAAACATAAACACGCTCTTTATACATGTTGTGTGTAACTTTATCCAGATCAAATCATTGACTTGATTTGATGACAAAACGAAATAATCTTCAAGTCATTTCATTTATTTGAGCGGAATTAAAATGTAAAGTTTCAATAGAATTTCTCCGAACACGTCCACATGCGCAATCTTTAATCATATCCCGGATTAGGACGTCATTATAATGCAGCCGGAGATGATTATGAGCGATCTCCATCACTGAAACATAGCGGGCAGAGATAATAATCATGTTCACGTATAGAGAGACATAATATCAATCTATCCAATCGTCTAGTGTTGCTTTTACAGTAGACTATCATGTGTTTGTTTTAAACAATCATATGCAAACTGTCCGAGTCCAGAGAACTAGCAAAATAACATGTCAAAATAAACTTCGTTTTGCTTGTTTAAATTGAGCATGCATGATCATATTACAGATAATTAATTTTACTAAGTCGATTTGTGTTAGGCATCTGTAAGATTATACAGCAGATTTTTTTGTTTTGTTCAGTTTGTTTTGTGTTATTTAGCATGTGTCACGTTTACAGATATAAGTGCCTATAAGGGTGTTACTGTTATATCATCACTGATCATCATCACACAATAATACAAGATTCAATCAAATAATTAAATCAAATAAATCATTAATTCTGTTCAACATAAAAGATGATATTTTGAAGAATGTTGTAACAGTTTCGGTGCCCACTGGATTCAATTGTATGGATGGAAAAAAAGACCCAATCAGACATTTCTCAGAATATCTTATTTTATGTTTAAAAGAATTTATCATATTTGGAGTAAATATCGACAGAATGTTTATTTTTAGGTGAATTATACCTTTAAAATAAATGTGCCCCAGTTACCGCTGAAACTGCCTCTGTCAAAGATATTAATATGGGAACAAAATCTTAATTTTGACTAGAATAAATATCTCTAAATTATAGGCTCTTTAGGCCCAATGCGATCTATTTTCTCCCATTTGTGAAATATTTATCGCGCATAGGCTACAATTTGAAATCTGATATGATTCAAAATTTAGTTTATGATTCTCAGCAAAATATTCTGAATGTTTTTGACAGCGACGGAAAGAGAAAATGCTGAATCCGTGATGGTTTTTTGGATTTTATGTGAGCTGATAATTTTATATATATATATATAATTAAATAGTTTTATTTTAGGAACTATTTTTTTAAGCGCTGAATGCTAAAGTCAGAGGATCACTGCTCTAACGCTGTATTTGCACATGATTCTCCCGAACATTTAATCGCAATCATTTCATTTCATCAAAACGAACCCATTTTTAAAAAATTTAAAATGCTTTAAGATGAATTGAATGAAATTAAACACATTGAGTTTTGAGTGTTTACACTGAGCCAGAGATCGGTCTCTCTGTGTGTGTGTGTGTGTGTGTGTGTGTGTGTGTGTGTGTGTGTTACCCTCAGGGAACAGGCCTCGGATCCTCAGGTAGCTGCTGGTCAGTGTGTGTGTGTGTGTGTGTGTGTGTGTGTGTGTGCGCGTGTGTTACCCTCAGGGAACAGGCCTCAGATCCTCAGGTAGCTGCTGGTCAGTGTGTGTGTGTGTGTGTGTGTGTGTGTGTGTGTGTGTTACCCTCAGGGAACAGGCCTGGGATCCTCAGGTAGCTGCTGGTCAGTGTGTGTGTGTGTGTGTGTGTGTGTGTGTGTTACCCTCAGGGAACAGGCCTCGGATCCTCAGGTAGCTGCTGGTCAGTGTGTGTGTGTGTGTGTGTGTGTGTGTGTGTGTGTGTTACCCTCAGGGAACAGGCCTCGGATCCTCAGGTAGCTGCTGGTCAGTGTGTGTGTGTGTGTGTGTGTGTGTGTGTGTGTGTGTGTGTGTTTTACCCTCAGGGAACAGGCCTCGGATCCTCAGGTAGCTGCTGGTCAGTGTGTGTGGGTGTGTGTGTGTGTGTGTGTGTGTTACCCTCAGGGAACAGGCCTCGGATCCTCAGGTAGCTGCTGGTCAGTGTGTGTGTGTGTGTGTGTTTGTGTTTGTTTGTGTGTGTGTGTGTGTGTGTGTGTGTGTGAGGAACAGGCCTCGGATCCTCAGGTAGCTGCTGGTCAGTGTGTGTGGGTGTGTGTGTGTGTGTGTGTGTGTGTGTTACCCTCAGGGAACAGGCCTCGGATCCTCAGGTAGCTGCTGGTCAGTGTGTGTGTGTGTGTGTGTGTGTGTGTGTGTTACCCTCAGGGAACAGGCCTCGGATCCTCAGGTAGCTGCTGGTCAGTGTGTGTGTGTGTGTTTGTGTTTGTGTGTGTGTGTGTATGTGTGTGTGTGTGTGTGTGTGTGTGTGTGTGTGTGTGTGTGTGTGTGTGTGTGTGTGTGTGTGTGTGTGTGAGGAACAGGCCTCGGATCCTCATGTAGCTGCTGGTCAGTGTGTGTGTGTGTGTGTGTGTGTGTGTGTGTGTGTGTGTGTTACCCTCAGGGAACAGGCCTCGGATCCTCAGGTAGCTGCTGGTCAGTGTGTGTGTGTGTGTGTGTGTGTGTGTGTGTGTGTGTGTGTGTTACCCTCAGGGAACAGGCCTCGGATCCTCAGGTAGCTGCTGGTCAGTGTGTGTGTGTGTGTGTGTGTGTGTGTGTGTGTGTGTGTGTGTGTGTGTGTGTGTGTGTGTGTTACCCTCAGGGAACAGGCCTCGGATCCTCAGGTAGCTGCTGGTCAGTGTGTGTGTGTGTGTGTGTGTGTGTGTGTGTGTGTGTGTGTGTGTGTGTTACCCTCAGGGAACAGGCCTCGGATCCTCAGGTAGCTGCTGGTCAGTCTGATGATGGACGCTTTGTCCAGCTGAGATGTGATCGCGGACGGCAGAGGCAACAGTTTGGCCAGCTCATAAAACTCTCCATTTTCCTTTTCTCTTCGTGTCTTCGCTGCATTCTTGGACTTTTCCTTCATTTCTCACACATGCAGAAGATGGACGTGTTTTCACTGTAATAATGCTCACTCGCTACAACATGTTTCGCGGGTCATTAATGGTTTTTCCTGCGTCTTTTCCGTTGCCGTGAAAGACTGAAGCTTCCCGATAGTCCTGCTGTTTGCCAATTAAATTATATAAAACGAAACGACTGTAAATCACTGACGAAACTCTTCACAAAAACTGAAGGTCTTTCCAGAAAAGTCCTTCAATAAATCATCCAGATTGATAACTTCTGATATAGACAGTTGAACTCCATTTCATCGGGAAATCCCTTTTCGCTTTTGGCTTCGACGCGATTTGACGTTTTGATTTGAAAGATTTGAAAATGACAGATTAATGTGATGCAATAACCCTAACTTCTAATAAATCCATGACGCTGAGCATACAAATAAAAACAGGTAAAGATGAGTTCACGGACATCTGTTCAATATGTCGTTGTACTCCAGTCCTCCGTTTCACGAGTTCGTGTTTATTTCCATTTTAAAATATTTTATTTTCTCTCTTCCTTTTTTTGTATTCCTCTCGACGCCTGAAAATTCCTCTCAAGACTCCTCAGACTCCGTTCAGCCTTTCCATTATTCCGGCGCTTTGATCGCCTGAGAGTGTGTGTGTGTGTGAGAGAGAGAGAGAGAGAGAGAGAGAGAGAGAGAGAGAGAGAGAGAGAGAGAGAGAGAGAGAGAGGGCGGTTCATGAAGGCTGAATGACACTCATGACGTCATCGTGTGAGGAAGGATGGTGATGGTAAAGCAAAAAAAAAAATATATATATTATTGATTAATTGGCTGTCTTTTTTTAACAATTTTTTTTCTTTTCTATACATTAGCCTAATATTTATTGACTTTTAACAATGTAATAATGAGTTTCCGTGTTTTGCTGAATTACTACGCAGCGTTCGACACTATAGATTATCAAATACTCTATACTGTACACTACAGTGTACAAAAAATTAGACTGGTATTCATGGACAGGATTTAAATTGGTTTAGATCGTACCTATCAGACCGTTACCATTTTGTCTATTTAAATGGGGAAAAATCTAAGATAACGTCAGTAAATTATGGAGTGCCGCAAGGATCTGTGTTCGGCCCTCTGCTATTTTCAATATGCTGCCACTTGGTAATATTCTAAGAAAACATAGATTTAGTTTCCATTGTTATGCTTATGATACTCATCATGACCTGAAATCTATAAATCTATAAATTATCTAAGTTGACAGAGTGTGTAAAAGGTATAAAATATTGGATGACCTGTAATTTTCTTCTATTAAATTCAGATAAAACTTATTGGGCCAAAAACCTGTACATAAAATACATATAAATAAGCAGATCTAGCAGCTTTTAAGGCCTCTCTGTATGCAATCGAGCTCTCCTTCCATGAAATGTGAAATACCTCTAGTTTAGTTTTAGAATCTCTTTAGCCTAGCATTCATTTAATAACCTTATCCTTCAGTTATAACAGATCAAATACTCATGATTATCTGCTTAATGTTATGTACAGCAGCTATGCTAATTATTCTCCATTTGCTTCTCTGTTTTATCTGAAGACTTCAGGTAACCAACACCTGTGAAGAAACGGCGCCAACTCCCGCAAAGACTTAGATGACGCAAACTCTGAATCAACTTGCACCAATGCTACATGTATCCTAATCATTTGTTAACAATATTATTCTTTACTTAAATTAGTTCATTGTTTCTGTCTTAAATTAATACATTGTTTAAAATAATACATTTGTCACAGTCATGTTTCGGGCAGGAAGATGAAGACAGACAGATCAAGTTCAGAACACTCAAAGTGTAACCACACTCCCTCAGGCAGGCGATGGCAAACACAGCTAACGCAACGGACAGGGAATGAAGGCAAGGCACAGCTTAAGTAATAAACACAAACGAGATGATTAACAGAAAACAGAAACAGAACATAATGGTGACGACACTGTGTGATTTGTATAGACTATGTACATTTCTAAAATAAGTAATTTGGACACTGTCACATCTGATAACAGATCACTCTAAATTGTGATGTCATGCATTTTCTGTAAAGCTGCTTTGAAACGATATGTATTGTGAAAAGCGATATAGGCGACAAATAAATGTGAATTGAATCTAATTGTTTTCGGGAGTGTTTGGACCCGACACACACATCCCGTGGAGTAGCGAATCTAACGTTAAACAACATCAGTGCGGATTTGAACCGTTATCTGAATTTGGATGAAGGTTGTTTAAGCCGGTTGCTTTATTAAAACGTTCGATTCGCATCGAGTCTCTTTTCACTGTCACGCGGAAACCGTGAACTTAAATATTTTCAAATAATTCCACATTGAAGAATATACCTGATGGGAAGTTATAGGCCTATTGATAACATGTGTTTAGCTTTAAGTTTCTCGGGGAAACCATAAAGCTTCTAGGGATCATTGGGATCTTGTAAAATAAACTGGGCATCACGTACAAAAGAAAGCAGTTTGTGCACATTTGTTTGCAGCTCAGAATAGGCTCGTAATATATCTTTATGTATTTGTGTGATAAAAAATATGACGGATATTTGAAATAATCCCGCAATGAGTTATCAGCTATTAGCAGATTAAATGATGCATTTGTTCTAGATATTCATTTTGACCACCACTTGTGTTTGGATTTCCTGTCTTTGTGCGTGTGATTTGGAATTCGGGCTGGAACACATTTGGAGCCGTTTGCACTTTTTATTGTTATTTGACGGCGTGTAGAATAGCTATTTGCGAGCTCAGTGTTGGAGGCTTGGCTGTGATATTACAGGGCTATCGCTTTCTCTCTGTCACGGCTGATGATGGATGAACGTAGGCAGCTCTACCTCTGCTCTCGTGCAGGGCTCTATAGCATGTAGAAATCCAGACACACTATAAAGCCAAAAACTCGCTGTCCTCATCCAAACGGGTAGTGGGATGTTGGCCATGAGGACTGGGTTTGAGAGAGACAGTTTGTAACTCTTATTATCCTCTGTTAGCTGAAGTGTCTCTCAGGTGTTCAGTTTCAGCTCTCCAGACTCTCCAGGACAGATCCAGGGTTAGGGATCTACACACACACACACACACACTGATGATCACAGTCTTCCTCTCTGTCCAGCAGGGTTAGGGTTAAGAGAATGTTGTGTTGACCTTTATATATTGCAATATTTAGGTGTTCAGTTTTATTTTGATTTTAGAAATGATGATTTCTCATATTACAGATCAATTGTTTCTTATTTTCACTAGCATGTCTCTCCGGTGTTGAGGGCTAGTGCATCTTTGAGCACATATTCCGTATGAGTAAAACATTGAAGAACTGTTCAAATCAGATACTCTGACTTTTACTCCAGTCGTATTGGAACTGGTGACTTGTAATGGGGTAATTTTTACTGTAAGGTATCTGTACTTTTACTCCAGTATGGGTTTCAGCATGGTGACATGTTTAACACAGTAACCGATTGAGGAGGGGCACAAGCACTTACTGACCGAGTTCGCTGGACTGATTGAACACAGACAGAATAAAGTGCCAGAGATGAAACTGCTGGATTCCCAAAGTTTCCCAGAACACAAAGAGAGAAAATATACGAGCTGTCAGGCTCTGATGATTAATGAGAGCAGAAGTATTTAATACCTATAATTAGTGCTGCGTTGATCAAATCATATTCACTCTTACACACTCTGCATTAGTTTGAATTGTTTTTGATCTCTAGAGATTGAGTGTATTGATTCTGCCACCAAACTTTACATAATTTGTGTTGTTTGACAAATGTAAAATAAAACAATTATTGATGATTTTATTGAGTAAATAAAAATTGGGCTTTAACTTAAAGTGTTCGTGTAACAGTGTATTTATACATTTAAGTACTGAGTAATAATAATTAACCCTAACCTTAGCGTTTGGTTTAGGGTTAGTTGCATGTAATTATGTGTAATTTATAGTTATTACCATAATAACTACATGTAACGTGTAAAAAGGACACTGTAAAATAAAGAGTTACCCAAATTTGCCATACATGATTTCATTTAACGATCCACATATCCCACAACGCTCCAAATAAATGTATTTTATTCATATATCACTTCATATATCATTGCTTTCATTTCCCCCTGTCCGCTGTAACCCGTAACACTGTCCGCTGTAACCCGTAACACTGTCCGCTGTAACCCGTAACACTGTCCGCTGTAACCCGTAACACTGTCCGCTGTAACCCGTAACACTGTCCGCTGTAACCGTAACACTGTCCGCTGTAACCCGTAACACTGTCCGCTGTAACCCGTAACACTGTCCGCTGTAACCCGTAACACTGTCCGCTGTAACCCGTAACACTGTCCGCTGTAACCCGTAACACTGTCCGCTGTAACCGTAACACTGTCCGCTGTAACCCGTAACACTGTCCGCTGTAACCCGTAACACTGTCCGCTGTAACCGTAACACTGTCCGCTGTAACCCGTAACACTGTCCGCTGTAACCCGTAACACTGTCCGCTGTAACCCGTAACACTGTCCGCTGTAACCCGTAACACTGTCCGCTGTAACCGTAACACTGTCCGCTGTAACCCGTAACACTGTCCGCTGTAACCCGTAACACTGTCCGCTGTAACCCGTAACACTGTCCGCTGTAACCCGTAACACTGTCCGCTGTAACCCGTAACACTGTCCGCTGTAACCCGTAACACTGTCCGCTGTAACCGTAACACTGTCCGCTGTAACCCGTAACACTGTCCGCTGTAACCCGTAACACTGTCCGCTGTAACCCGTAACACTGTCCGCTGTAACCGTAACACTGTCCGCTGTAACCCGTAACACTGTCCGCTGTAACCGTAACACTGTCCGCTGTAACCCGTAACACTGTCCGCTGTAACCCGTAACACTGTCCGCTGTAACCGTAACACTGTCCGCTGTAACCCGTAACACTGTCCGCTGTAACCGTAACACTGTCCGCTGTAACCCGTAACACTGTCCGCTGTAACCGTAACACTGTCCGCTGTAACCGTAACACTGTCTGCTGTAACCCGTAACACTGTCCGCTGTAACCGTAACACTGTCCGCTGTAACCGTAACACTATCCGCTGTAACCCGTAACACTGTCCGCTGTAACCCGTAACACTGTCCGCTGTAACCGTAACACTGTCCGCTGTAACCCGTAACACTGTCCGCTGTAACCGTAACACTGTCCGCTGTAACCGTAACACTGTCCGCTGTAACCCGTAACACTGTCCGCTGTAACCCGTAACACTGTCCGTCCGCTGTAACCCGTAACACTGTCCGCTGTAACCGTAACACTGTCCGCTGTAACCCGTAACACTGTCCGCTGTAACCCGTAACACTGTCCGCTGTAACCCGTAACACTGTCCGCTGTAACCGTAACACTGTCCGCTGTAACCCGTAACACTGTCCGCTGTAACCCGTAACACTGTCCGCTGTAACCGTAACACTGTCCGCTGTAACCGTAACACTGTCCGCTGTAACCCGTAACACTGTCCGCTGTAACCGTAACACTGTCCGCTGTAACCCGTAACACTGTCCGCTGTAACCCGTAACACTGTCCGCTGTAACCCGTAACACTGTCCGCTGTAACCCGTAACACTGTCCGCTGTAACCCGTAACACTGTCCGCTGTAACCCGTAACACTGTCCCCTGTAACCGTAACACTGTCCGCTGTAACCCGTAACACTGTCCGCTGTAACCCGTAACACTGTCCGCTGTAACCCGTAACACTGTCCGCTGTAACCCGTAACACTGTCCGCTGTAACCCGTAACACTGTCCGCTGTAACCCGTAACACTGTCCGCTGTAACCCGTAACACTGTCCGCTGTAACCCGTAACACTGTCCGCTGTAACCGTAACACTGACCGCTGTAACCGTAACACTGTCCGCTGTAACCCGTAACACTGTCCGCTGTAATCGTAACACTGTCCGCTGTAACCGTAACACTGTCCGCTGTAACCCGTAACACTGTCCGCTGTAACCGTAACACTGTCCGCTGTAACCCGTAACACTGTCCGCTGTAACCGTAACACTGTCCGCTGTAACCGTAACACTGTCCGCTGTAACCCGTAACACTGTCCGCTGTAACCCGTAACACTGTCCGCTGTAACCCGTAACACTGTCCGCTGTAACCGTAACACTGTCCGCTGTAACCCGTAACACTGTCCGCTGTAACCGTAACACTGTCCGCTGTAACCCGTAACACTGTCCGCTGTAACCCGTAACACTGTCCGCTGTAACCGTAACACTGTCCGCTGTAACCCGTAACACTGTCCGCTGTAACCCGTAACACTGTCCGCTGTAACCCGTAACACTGTCCGCTGTAACCCGTAACACTGTCCGCTGTAACCCGTAACACTGTCCCCTGTAACCGTAACACTGTCCGCTGTAACCCGTAACACTGTCCGCTGTAACCCGTAACACTGTCCGCTGTAACCGTAACACTGTCCGCTGTAACCCGTAACACTGTCCGCTGTAACCCGTAACACTGTCCGCTGTAACCGTAACACTGTCCGCTGTAACCCGTAACACTGTCCGCTGTAACCCGTAACACTGTCCGCTGTAACCCGTAACACTGTCCGCTGTAACCCGTAACACTGTCCGCTGTAACCCGTAACACTGTCCGCTGTAATCGTAACACTGTCCGCTGTAACCCGTAACACTGTCCGCTGTAACCCGTAACACTATCCGCTGTAGCATTTCTGCTGCTGCTTTATTCAAATCTGTTTAATATATTTGTGTGCAGAGCTTCAAACTGAACATGTACTTTTTTGCTATTTATATATCTATATACAATATATTTTTTTATTTGATCTTTTACCTGAAGAGATACATGTCTGTGTCTGAGATGTTCTGAAAGACATTCATTCAGGCTATAAATGTTCTTCTGCATTTGGCAATTGTCAACGTCGTTGTCATGTGAAGC
Source organism: Rhinichthys osculus (assembly GCA_029959095.1). Lineage (NCBI taxonomy): Eukaryota > Metazoa > Chordata > Actinopteri > Cypriniformes > Leuciscidae > Rhinichthys > Rhinichthys osculus. The sequence goes on from JARWKJ010000024.1 coordinate 31,769,069, forward strand.
GTGTGTGCGTGTGCGCGCGCATGCGTGTCTCTATGTGTGTGTGTGTGCGTGTGTGCGTGTATGTGTGTGCGTGCGCGCGCGCGCGCGCGTGTGTGTGTGTGTGTGTGTGTGTGTGTGTGTGGGCGCGCGTGCGTGCGTGCGTGCGTGCGTGCGTGTGTGTGTGTGTGTGTGTGTGTGTGTGTGTGTGTGTGTGTGTGTGTGTGAATTTTGTGTATGACAGTATTAATAACGATTTGAATGATTTTCAGTCTCTTCATGTCTAAAACCGACACTGGAAAGTAGGTTAGTTAGGATACTTTAGGATAGTTACTCTATTAGATGTGATAGCAAACCAATTCATCTTTACATATTTTGTTCAATATTTATCATTATTCACTTTTTTCAAGTTAAGGCAGCATTTAAAAGAATTTATGCTAAAGGTTGAAAATATTATATTGTAATGTTTATTCGTATGAAATGAACAGATGTTTTATGTTTCAGTTGAGCTTCTTTCAGAGAGACATCTATAATGCAGGAGAGTCACAAATGTTTAGTCACTTTGCTCTACTTTTTCTGTACAATTCTGCCCTCTAGTGTTTCAAAAAGTTCAAACCAATAATTGACTTCAGTCAGTTCATGTTTGAAATATTAGTTTTTTGGAATTGCTGAAATACATTTCTCAAAACTATCACCCACTTTCTAAAACCTGTGCTCAAAATCAAACAATGCTTTCGGATCATACACACATCAGTCAATATATGAACACTGCAGATCATTCATTAATCATTAGACACTACATCAATAAATGGAGAACCTCATCCAGAGCATGAGGTTACAGAAATAAAGTATGTTGTATACAGTAAACTAATTTAGCAATTTACAAAAAAAAGTAGTAGTAAGGTGAATAAATTGTATACAGTATACACTAAAAGTATAATATTGTACTGAATATTACTGAATGTCTGTATATTCAGCACTTGTACTGACATGCTGTAAAATACTGTAAAAATACAGCAGTCCAAATGCAAAAGCCCTAAAGCTCAAAGAAAACTCTAATGGCGCTTTTCCACTGCATGGTACGGTACGGCTCGGCTCGCTTTAAATGGTACTGTAATGTCTGTTGATATCCTTTACAGGCATTTAATAATACTTAGAAGACAACAACACGTGAGTTCTCTCTGTGTCCGGTTTATTCACATGTTAGCTTGAACAACAACAACAGCAACATCCGGTATATCTCTTCTTCGGCACTCTCTGACCTCGGCTAGAACAATGACACCTCTAGGTCACTACCTGTCATTACATCTCCCCCTCAAAGATATTGCCCCTCTTGGTTAACATGAACTGTTATTATACTGTTAGCAACAACACTTCTCTCTCTTAACAATCTTTCTTGTTGTAAACTCAACTGTCTTGTTAACTTCTAACCCCAATGGTGGCTAATAAAAATAACCCTTCCACCTGTTCATACTTTTGCAAACAACATTTTCTGAAACACAAAACAGCAGTAAATTAACCTTTTTTTTTCTCCCCCCCCCCCCCCCCCCCCCTTTTCAGATCTAAACAATCAAGAGTCCATAATCACCAGTCCAGTTTGTCTGGGGCTTTGCTCACTCTGCCAGAGCGAGTGATGGTTACAGTCCCTTGTGTGGGTGTGAGAGTGTTTTGTGTCTCAGTACCGTGTGTGCCCTCAGTCTTCCTGACTTCAGGAGCAATCTGGTCCGGGCTTTCACTGACAGGTGTGATCGGTTTGGGTGTGGACTGCAGGTGGCGTCGGTTCCTCCTATAGCGCTCTCCCTGTGCTGTCTCCACGATATAGGACCTTGGAGTAGAGCTGGAGCTGTGAACGACAGCAGGCATTGTCCACTGTTTCTGTCCATCCAACTTTGTTAGCACCGGGTCCCCCAGGCTCAGTGGGGGTAGGACCCTTACTCCATTCCTGCGGTTATAGTAATAGGCTTGCCTTTGCTTGGCTGCAGCGTCAGCCTGTCTGATCACATCTTCATTTGGCCAGTTTGGTTTCAGATTGTCCTGCAGGGTGGGCAAGGTGGTCCTGATTTTCCTGCCCATCAGCAGTTCTACTGGACTGACTCCTGTCGAAGAGGTGGGTGTGGCTCTGTACGCCATCAGGGCAAGGAGGGGGTCCTCCTGTCTCAGTATAGACTTCGCTACCTGAACTGCCCTCTCTGCTGTCCATTACTTTGAGGGTAGTGTGGGCTGGAAGTAACATGAGCAAAATCATATTTCTCGCTAAACTCCCTCATCTCTGCTGAAGATTGCTGGGGCCCATTGTCACTCACCATCACTTCAGGGATGCCGAAACGTGCGAATGTGGCTTTCAGCTTAGCTACAACCTGGCTGGTAGTAGTTGTAGGCAGATTCAAAATCTCCAGATATCTAGAGTAATAATCCGATACTATTAAGTAGTTTTGCTTCTTAAACTCACACAGATCTATACCAACTTTCTGCCATGGCCTAGATGGGAGCTCGCTGGGCATTAATGGCTCCTTCTGTGTGTTTCTGTTCTCTCTACAAAATGCACACTGCTGTACTGTTTTTTCAATCTCACCAGACATTCCAGGCCACCATACGGATTGGTAAGCTCTTTCTCTGCACTTTACCAGGCCTTGATGTCCATCATGGATTCTCTCTAAGATGGCCTTCCTCTTTTCTGTGGGAATGACAATGCGGTTGCCTCTAATGACCAAGCCATCTATTTCAGATAGTTCTCCTCTCATTTGGTAGAAGTCCTTGACTACCTCAGGTACCTTTCCAACATAATCAGGCCACCCATTCCTGATGAAGCCTATGACTGTCTGGAGCTGTCTATCATATTCAGTGTGCTGTCTAAGCTCCGCCATCCGATGTGGTGTGGCCGGGACCTGACTCATGACAGCCTCGATGTGAGCCGCCACCTCCTCATGACAGACCCCATCCCCAAAACATTGCTCTGGGCTCCTAGAGAGCGCATCCGCTACAGCTAATGTTTTGCCAGGTGCATGCTCCGCAGTGGCATTGAAACGCATGAGTCTCATTAATAGCCTCTGGCACCTAATTGGGACACAGTCTAAGTCTTTACTGTTCATGAGAGGCACCAATGGTTTGTGATCAGTAACCAGTCTAAAACCGTCCAGTCCATTTAGGTATTTGTCAAACCGTTCACAGGACCACACACTTGCCAGGCACTCCTTCTCGATCTGTGCGTATCTTTTCTCCGCGTCACTTAATCGTCTGGAGCAGTAGGCCACGGGCTTCCAGTGATCCCCGTGCTGCTGGAGTAGAACGCCACCCAGCCCGTAGCTGCTGGCATCTGCTGACACTATGGTGGGCTTGTTGGCATCGTAGAAGGTAAGTACTGGAGCTGTGGCTAGTGCAGTCTTTAAGTTCCTGAACGCCTCGCACTGTGCAGGTCCCCACATCCACTCTTTGTCTCCTTTCAATAACTCGTACAGTGGGTGAGCCACTGTTGATAACTCTGGAATGAACTTGGCTAAATAATTAACCATCCCTAAGAATCTTTTGAGTTCTGTCGCGTTTTGTGGCTGTGGAAAGTTCCCTATTCCTGTGACTTTGTTTGGGTCGGCCCTGACGCCTGCCTCGTCGATTAGATGACCCAGGATGCGAACCTGTCTCTGTTTGAACTTGCACTTTGCCTGGTTCAACTTGAGCCCTGCTGCTTCGATGACCCTCAACACCTCAGCCAGGCGTCGGTCATGTTGCTCCTCTGTCTCTGCGTGAATTAAAATGTCATCCATAAAGATCTCTGTCCCTTCTAAGCCGGCCAGAGTCTCCGCCATTTTCCTCTGGAAAATTTCAGGAGCACTTGTTATTCCGAAAGGAAGACGGCGGAAGGCATATCTCCCAAACGGAGTGATGAAAGTGGTGAGCATCCTGCTCTCCTCATGCAGGGGAATCTGATAAAAATCCACTTGCTGCGTCCAGCGATGTGAACACTTTTGATCCGGCGAGCTTTGGCATTATTTCCTCCACCGTCGGCAGGACATACTTCTCCCGTTTCACCGCTTTGTTCAGTTTCCTGAGGTCTGCACAGAGGCGGACTTCCCTTTTGTTGGGTTTGAGTACCGGCACCATCGCGGCGCACCATTCTGTTGGCTGTGTTACTTTTTCGATTATGCCCTCCTCCTCCATGCGCTGCAGTTCTTTTTTTACCAGCGGTACCAGTGGCAGGGGTATCCGCCTGGCTGTCGGCACTGCATATGGCTGGGCATTATCACGCAGGGCTATTCTGACTGGCTCAGTTTTCAATAACCCGTTTGATCCAAACACACCACTGACCTCATTCATCCTCTTTACTAGACCCATTTCCACTGCTTCCTCCCGGCCCAGTAAGCAGCTTTTTCCTTCAGTCACATACACCTTCAGAGAGTACTTTCTCCCCTTATAGCTGGTGATACTCTGGAACATGCCTATGCAATTGAGATCGCCCCCTGGGCTAACGAAACGTGTGACAGGAGGCTCAAGCTTTATTTTAGGACTCATCTTTTCGAATGTCCCTTTATCAATAATGGTAGCGTCGGCTCCTGTGTCAATTTTAAAGGTTATCACCACATTGTTTACAGGTAAGCCTACAGTCCATGTATCCTCATTATCCTCCCTGTCAACTGCTCCAAGGAAGTATGTTAGTCCAGGCTGTTCGCTTGTGACTTCTCTCACTGCTTTAGAACGACATTTACGTTCCCAATGTCCTTCCTTGTGACACTTATTACACTTGCTTTTTTAATGCAGGACAATTTCTTTCATTAGAGTGTTGTGGCTTACCGCACCTCCCACACTCCTCCTTTGTGTTGGTCACCTGGCTGCTGGTCCCACGTCGCTGACTCTTTTTCTTATACTGCCAATCCTTCCCTTTTACCGCATTAACATTGGCCAGCTGAGCGTCCGGTCGATTGGTCTGAAGATTAACCTGCCGCGTTATCGCCTCTGTCTGGCGCACACGTTCAATCACATGCGTCAACGTTAGGTCTGCTTTGAGCTGGAACTGGCGGGAAAGTTCCTTGTCTGCTATTCCTACCACAAGACGATCCCTTATATGTTCATCCCTCGTAGTCCCGAATTGACAGTGCTCTGCTAACTCATATAATGTCCTGATGTACATCTTCGCCGTTTCCCCGGATTGCTGGCTCCGTTGATAGAAACATGCACGCTCGTGTATGATGTTGCGTCTTGGAATAAAGTAGTCGTCAAACTTTTTCATGACCACTTCAAAGTCCTTCTTATCATCTTCCTCTTCAAACTCAAATGAACTGAATATCTTTTCAGCTTCACTGCCCATTGCATAGATCAGCGAACTTACTTGAATCTCGCCGTCATCTTTGCTCAGCTTCGTGGCCAACCGATAGCGGCGAAATCGCTGTTTCCATTCCGGCCATTCGGTTGGGCTCTCAAACTTAAACTCGCTCGGCGGGCTAAACTTCGCCATGTCTTCTTTACCGACACACAGGCTATTCTGACACCATGTAATGTCTGTTGATATCCTTTACAGGCATTTAATAATACTTAGAAGACAACAACACGTGAGTTCTCTCTGTGTGCGGTTTATTCACATGTTAGCTTGAACAACAACAACAGCAACATCCGGTATATCTCTTCTTCGGCACTCTCTGACCTCGGCTAGAACAATGACACCTCTAGGTCACTACCTGTCATTACAGGTACCACCTCTGTTGAGGTTCCGAGCGTACCGTAGACCGTACCGACACTAAAATGTGATGTGAAACACTGCAGATCACTGATTGGTCAGACAGAATCATCACTACCAGCGTCATTGTATTTGCGAGACATCAAACCCGCTAGATTTAAATAGTAACAGTCAGTCAGCCGCCGCTGTAGCACCTGTTTTAAAACTACTTTCTTGAAGTAAAAAGAAAGAAAGAAAACTTCCAAAAAAGAAATGGCTGAATCGTGTCAGTGGACGCAGTGCAGACGTTCCTCTCGTCGGCTGCCGAGGAGCGGATACACTATAGCGGTCAGACTATAATCCCACACTCTGAAGCGGCACTGCAGTGGAGAAGCGAAGCCAGCCGAGCCGTGCTGAGCCGAGCCGTACCACAAATGAAGAGCATGTTAAAGAGTCAGTGATACTCATACTCTTCCTCCTCTTCCTCATACTCTTCCTCCTCTAACTCATACTCTTCCTCCTCTAACTCATACTCTTCCTCCTCTAACTCATACTCTTCCTCCTCTAACTCATACTCTTCCTCCTCTTACTCATACTCTTCCTCCTCTAACTCATACTCTTCCTCCTCTAACTCATACTCTTCCTCCTCTAACTCATACTCTTCCTCCTCTAACTCATACTCTTCCTCCTCTAACTCATACTCTTCCTCCTCTTACTCATACTCTTCCTCCTCTAACTCATACTCTTCCTCCTCTTACTCATACTCTTCCTCCTCTAACTCATACTCTTCCCCCCCCCCCCCCCCCCCCTTTTCAGATCTAAACAATCAAGAGTCCATAATCACCAGTCCAGTTTGTCTGGGGCTTTGCTCACTCTGCCAGAGCGAGTGATGGTTACAGTCCCTTGTGTGGGTGTGAGAGTGTTTTGTGTCTCAGTACCGTGTGTGCCCTCAGGGTTCCTGACTTCAGGAGCAATCTGGTCCGGGCTTTCACTGACAGGTGTGATCGGTTTGGGTGTGGACTGCAGGTGGCGTCGGTTCCTCCTATAGCGCTCTCCCTGTGCTGTCTCCACGATATAGGACCTTGGAGTAGAGCTGGAGCTGTGAACGACAGCAGGCATTGTCCACTGTTTCTGTCCATCCAACTTTGTTAGCACCGGGTCCCCCAGGCTCAGTGGGGGTAGGACCCTTACTCCATTCCTGCGGTTATAGTAATAGGCTTGCCTTTGCTTGGCTGCAGCGTCAGCCTGTCTGATCACATCTTCATTTGGCCAGTTTGGTTTCAGATTGTCCTGCAGGGTGGGCAAGGTGGTCCTGATTTTCCTGCCCATCAGCAGTTCTGCTGGACTGACTCCTGTCGAAGAGGTGGGTGTGGCTCTGTACGCCATCAGGGCAAGGAGGGGGTCCTCCTGTCTCAGTATAGACTTCGCTACCTGAACTGCCCTCTCTGCCTGTCCATTACTTTGAGGGTAGTGTGGGCTGGAAGTAACATGAGCAAAATCATATTTCTCGCTAAACTCCCTCATCTCTGCTGAAGATTGCTGGGGCCCATTGTCACTCACCATCACTTCAGGGATGCCGAAACGTGCGAATGTGGCTTTCAGCTTAGCTACAACCTGGCTGGTAGTAGTTGTAGGCAGATTCAAAATCTCCAGATATCTAGAGTAATAATCCGATACTATTAAGTAGTTTTGCTTCTTAAACTCACACAGATCTATACCAACTTTCTGCCATGGCCTAGATGGGAGCTCGCTGGGCATTAATGGCTCCTTCTTCTGTGTGTTTCTGTTCTCTCTACAAAATGCACACTGCTGTACTGTTTTTTCAATCTCACCAGACATTCCAGGCCACCATACGGATTGGTAAGCTCTTTCTCTGCACTTTACCAGGCCTTGATGTCCATCATGGATTCTCTCTAAGATGGCCTTCCTCTTTTCTTTGGGAATGACAATGCGGTTGCCTCTAATGACCAAGCCATCTATTTCAGATAGTTCTCCTCTCATTTGGTAGAAGTCCTTGACTACCTCAGGTACCTTTCCAACATAATCAGGCCACCCATTCCTGATGAAGCCTATGACTGTCTGGAGCTGTCTATCATATTCAGTGTGCTGTCTAAGCTCCGCCATCCGATGTGGTGTGGCCGGGACCTGACTCATGACAGCCTCGATGTGAGCCGCCACCTCCTCATGACAGACCCCATCCCCAAAACATTGCTCTGGGCTCCTAGAGAGCGCATCCGCTACAGCTAATGTTTTGCCACGTGCATGCTCCGCAGTGGCATTGAAACGCATGAGTCTCATTAATAGCCTCTGGCACCTAATTGGGACACAGTCTAAGTCTTTACTGTTCATGAGAGGCACCAATGGTTTGTGATCAGTAACCAGTCTAAAACCGTCCAGTCCATATAGGTATTTGTCAAACCGTTCACAGGACCACACACTTGCCAGGCACTCCTTCTCGATCTGTGCGTATCTTTTCTCCGCGTCACTTAATCGTCTGGAGCAGTAGGCCACGGGCTTCCAGTGATCCCCGTGCTGCTGGAGTAGAACGCCACCCAGCCCGTAGCTGCTGGCATCTGCTGACACTATGGTGGGCTTGTTGGCATCGTAGAAGGTAAGTACTGGAGCTGTGGCTAGTGCAGTCTTTAAGTTCCTGAACGCCTCGCACTGTGCAGGTCCCCACATCCACTCTTTGTACCCTTTCAATAACTCGTACAGTGGGTGAGCCACTGTTGATAACTCTGAAATGAACTTGGCTAAATAATTAACCATCCCTAAGAATCTTTTGAGTTCTGTCGCGTTTTGTGGCTGTGGAAAGTTCCCTATTCCTGTGACTTTGTTTGGGTCGGCCCTGACGCCTGCCTCGTCGATTAGATGACCCAGGAAGCGAACCTGTCTCTGTTTGAACTTGCACTTTGCCTGGTTCAACTTGAGCCCTGCTGCTTCGATGACCCTCAACACCTCGGCCAGGCGTCGGTCATGTTGCTCCTCTGTCTCTGCGTGAATTAAAATGTCATCCATAAAGATCTCTGTCCCTTCTAAGCCGGCCAGAGTCTCCGCCATTTTCCTCTGGAAAATTTCAGGAGCACTTGTTATTCCGAAAGGAAGACGGCGGAAGGCATATCTCCCAAACGGAGTGATGAAAGTGGTGAGCATCCTGCTCTCCTCATGCAGGGGAATATGATAAAAATCCACTTGCTGCGTCCAGCGATGTGAACACTTTTGATCCGGCGAGCTTTGGCATTATTTCCTCCACCGTCGGCAGGACATACTTCTCCCGTTTCACCGCTTTGTTCAGTTTCCTGAGGTCTGCACAGAGGCGGACTTCCCTTTTGTTGGGTTTGAGTACCGGCACCATCGCGGCGCACCATTCTGTTGGCTGTGTTACTTTTTCGATTATGCCCTCCTCCTCCATGCGCTGCAGTTCTTTTTTTACCAGCGGTACCAGTGGCAGGGGTATCCGCCTGGCTGTCGGCACTGCATATGGCTGGGCATCATCACGCAGGGCTATTCTGACTGGCTCAGTTTTCAATAACCCGTTTGATCCAAACACACCACTGACCTCATTCATCCTCTTTACTAGACCCATTTCCACTGCTTCCTCCCGGCCCAGTAAGCAGCTTTTTCCTTCAGTCACATACACCTTCAGAGAGTACTTTCTCCCCTTATAGCTGGTGATACTCTGGAACATGCCTATGCAATTGAGATCGCCCCCTGGGCTAACGAAACGTGTGACAGGAGGCTCAAGCTTTATTTTAGGACTCATCTTTTCGAATGTCCCTTTATCAATAATGGTAGCGTCGGCTCCTGTGTCAATTTTAAAGGTTATCACCACATTGTTTACAGGTAAGCCTACAGTCCATGTATCCTCATTATCCTCCCTGTCAACTGCTCCAAGGAAGTATGTTAGTCCAGGCTGTTCGCTTGTGACTTCTCTCACTGCTTTAGAGCGACATTTACGTTCCCAATGTCCTTCCTTGTGACACTTATTACACTTGCTTTTTTAATGCAGGACAATTTCTTTCATTAGAGTGTTGTGGCTTACCGCACCTCCCACACTCCTCCTTTGTGTTGGTCACCTGGCTGCTGGTCCCACGTCGCTGACTCTTTTTCTTATACTGCCAATCCTTCCCTTTTACCGCATTAACATTGGCCAGCTGAGCGTCCGGTCGATTGGTCTGAAGATTAACCTGCCGCGTTATCGCCTCTGTCTGGCGCACACGTTCAATCACATGCGTCAACGTTAGGTCTGCTTTGAGCTGGAACTGGCGGGAAAGTTCCTTGTCTGCTATTCCTACCACAAGACGATCCCTTATATGTTCATCCCTCGTAGTCCCGAATTGACAGTGCTCTGCTAACTCATATAATGTCCTTCTTATCATCTTCCTCTTCAAACTCAAATGAACTGAATATCTTTTCAGCTTCACTGCCCATTGCATAGATCAGCGAACTTACTTGAATCTCGCCGTCATCTTTGCTCAGCTTCGTGGCCAACCGATAGCGGCGAAATCGCTGTTTCCATTCCGGCCATTCGGTTGGGCTCTCAAACTTAAACTCGCTCGGCGGGCTAAACTTCGCCATGTCTTCTTTACCGACACACAGGCTATTCTGACACCATGTAATGTCTGTTGATATCCTTTACAGGCATTTAATAATACTTAGAAGACAACAACACGTGAGTTCTCTCTGTGTCCGGTTTATTCACATGTTAGCTTGAACAACAACAACAGCAACATCCGGTATATCTCTTCTTCGGCACTCTCTGACCTCGGCTAGAACAATGACACCTCTAGGTCACTACCTGTCATTACAGGTACCACCTCTGTTGAGGTTCCGAGCGTACCGTAGACCGTACCGACACTAAAATGTGATGTGAAACACTGCAGATCACTGATTGGTCAGACAGAATCATCACTACCAGCGTCATTGTATTTGCGAGACATCAAACCCGCTAGATTTAAATAGTAACAGTCAGTCAGCCGCCGCTGTAGCACCTGTTTTAAAACTACTTTCTTGAAGTAAAAAGAAAGAAAGAAAACTTCCAAAAAAGAAATGGCTGAATCGTGTCAGTGGACGCAGTGCAGACGTTCCTCTCGTCGGCTGCCGAGGAGCGGATACACTATAGCGGTCAGACTATAATCCCACACACACTCTGAAGCGGCACTGCAGTGGAGAAGCGAAGCCAGCCGAGCCGTGCTGAGCCGAGCCGTACCACAAATGAAGAGCATGTTAAAGAGTCAGTGATACTCATACTCTTCCTCCTCTTCCTCATACTCTTCCTCCTCTTCCTCATACTCTTCCTCCTCTAACTCATACTCTTCCTCCTCTAACTCATACTCTTCCTCCTCTAACTCATACTCTTCCTCCTCTAACTCATACTCTTCCTCCTCTTACTCATACTCTTCCTCCTCTAACTCATACTCTTCCTCCTCTAACTCATACTCTTCCTCCTCTAACTCATACTCTTCCTCCTCTTACTCATACTCTTCCTCCTCTAACTCATACTCTTCCTCCTCTAACTCATACTCTTCCTCCTCTAACTCATACTCTTCCTCCTCTAACTCATACTCTTCCTCCTCTTACTCATACTCTTCCTCCTCTAACTCATACTCTTCCTCCTCTAACTCATACTCTTCCTCCTCTTCCTCATACTCTTCCTCCTCTAACTCATACTCTTCCTCCTCTAACTCATACTCTTCCTCCTCTAACTCATACTCTTCCTCCTCTAACTCATACTCTTCCTCCTCTTCCTCATACTCTTCCTCCTCTTCCTCATACTCTTCCTCCTCTAACTCATACTCTTCCTCCTCTAACTCATACTCTTCCTCCTCTAACTCATACTCTTCCTCCTCTAACTCATACTCTTCCTCCTCTAACTCATACTCTTCCTCCTCTTACTCATACTCTTCCTCCTCTAACTCATACTCTTCCTCCTCTAACTCATACTCTTCCTCCTCTAACTCATACTCTTCCTCCTCTAACTCATACTCTTCCTCCTCTAACTCATACTCTTCCTCCTCTAACTCATACTCTTCCTCCTCTTACTCATACTCTTCCTCCTCTAACTCATACTCTTCCTCCTCTAACTCATACTCTTCCTCCTCTTACTCATACTCTTCCTCCTCTTACTCATACTCTTCCTCCTCTAACTCATACTCTTCCTCTTCTTACTCATCCTCTTCCTCCTCTTCCTCATACTCTTCCTCCTCTAACTCATACTTTTCCTCCTCTAACTCATACTCTTCCTCCTCTTACTCATACTCTTCCTCCTCTTACTCATACTCTTCCTCCTCTTCCTCATACTCTTCCTCCTCTTCCTCATACTCTTCTTCCTCTAACTCCTACTCTTCCTCCTCTAACTCCTACTCTTCCTCATACTCTTCCTCCTCTAACTCATACTTTTCCTCATACTCTTCCTCCTCTTCCTCATACTCTTCCTCCTCTAACTCATACTCCTCATACTCTTCTTCCTCTAACTCCTACTCTTCCTCCTCTAACTCCTACTCTTCCTCATACTCTTCCTCCTCTAACTCATACTTTTCCTCATACTCTTCCTCCTCTAACTCATACTCTTCCTCCTCTTCCTCATACTCTTCCTCCTCTAACTCATACTCTTCCTCATACTCTTCCTCCTCTAACTCATACTCTTCCTCATACTCTTCCTCCTCTAACTCATACTCTTCCTCCTCCTACTCTTACTCATACTCTTCCTCCTCTTCCTCATACCCTTCCTCCTCTAACTCCTACTCTTCCTCCTCTAACTCATACTCT
>JARWKJ010000024.1:31786453-31806453 GCA_029959095.1 Rhinichthys osculus
TGGCAGACATATGTCTTCCGGCTTTACGTCTCCTACACAGAGCCAAACGTCCATCCAGCTCTCCTTATAAACGCTTTATTCAGACCAGCTCTTTTATCTCAGGTTTCTGTGCTTCTGTTAAACGTCACATTTTCAACATTCAACCCGTTTTTTTGTCCTGAAGAATCTGTTTCAAACTGAATGTTTTGCTGGTTTTAGAGCACATTTACTCAGTGAAACTCAACTAGGCAAACAGTGCGCCATTAAAACACTCCTTTATTTGACTTCCCTCTTCCTCATAACATCATTCTCTCTGAGAATATTAAAAACACTTCCTAATCAAATCAAATGTATTTTGTTGAAAATAAACAGATTATCAAATCACTCAGAATCTGTTTCCTCTGCTAGAACGGTCAGCCTCATCTTTTGCTCTTTTAACAAATGTGGCTCCAATTATGATCAGCCTCGTTCTGAGCCGACGCCAGCGTTCGTGAGCAACACGTTTCATTTCAGAGAGATGCCTGTTCAACAACACCGCTATTATCCTCTCTGGATCTGTGTGTGTGTGTGTGTGTTCAGTTTCATCTGCACTCATAACGACTCAAACCTTAGGCTTTCACTGATATTGTGTTGTTGATGATGTTAAAATATTTTGAGCACATAAAATATAGCCTACGTTCAGAGCTCTTTTTTAAATATCATTATGAATCAAAGCTGTTTTCTGAATTTCACTGATGCTAAAAGAACAGAAAATGGATTTATCCAAAAAGGATCGTTCCGTCATCATTTACTCATCCTCATTTCTCCTCAGTCATGTATGACTTTTTTTCTGATGTGGAACAAAAGAAGATTTGGAGAAATGTCTTGTTCTTAATGTTTTTATTTACAATAAAAGTAAGCAAGTTTGGTTCCCTAAAATTCTTCTTTTGTGTTTGAAGACATATCGGGGAGTAATTATGACAGATTATCCTAATTTTATCATTATTATTTATTTGAATTGAATGAAATTGCCTTCAGTTTCTCGGTCTCTTCTCTGCAGAAACACAAACGCGATTCCCTCACTGAACACGCGATGGCGCCACTGCAGCAGAAGTGACGAGCAAACCAAAGATACAAACATCTCTTGAATCATCGATCAGTTTATTCATGTTTCAGCTAGAGAGTGCTTGTATAATGTCCCATTATTATCCACATTTCATCTGCTTCAGTAGCGTTGAACAGTTACACTGTACAGAATAAAATCAGGCTGACAAAAGCTCTTTGAGATGTTAAAAGTAAAGGAATCAGGGAAAGTATACTGCATGTCAAGTTAATGATTTTTATTAATCTCTGGTCCTTCACGAGTAATAAAACACACGCTTTTATTACTGACACAATTTAAACCGTTTTACTCTGAACTCTTTTGTTATAATAACTAACTGTTCATCTGTCAACATGATCACGTAACGTTACAGTTGGCTTATTTACACGAGACGCAGTTTCGCCGTTCGTTATAAACTCTTGTCCTGTTCTTCTGAGTTGATGATTGACTCTGACTCCTCCCAAACAAACTTCCTCAAACTATCTTCAGTCGATCTGGTCTGTGAAACACGGTGAAATGGAGAGAAGCGTCAGATCGCTCGGTTTCTTCGACTCTCAGATCTCCTCAGATGTTTAGTGTTGTTCGTGATGTCCGATGTGAAGACGCAGATGTCCTGGCACGAGGATTTCGCCAAAAACCTTTCCAGGTTCTTTTCCAGGAGTAAATCCGTGGACACGGAGCCGGAGGGGAATGAAAGGTTTGCCTCATTTTCTTCCTTCCTTCTATTTCTAGCGGTTAATCGAGTGAAGTCTGTTCTGTTTGTGCTCGTGAAGAAGTTTCTGTCGTCTGTGAGTTGTTTCATGTTTTCTCTGAGCCAATCAAACAATCACACTGTTTCTGTTCTTCTGCAGAGGATTTTATTAGCAGTTTTTTTCTTAATGTTAAAACGGGCTGGAAATATTTCGAAGAAAAGAGTTATTTAATAGCTCAGGGTGTGTCAGTCAGTGTTCTGTGTGTCTCTGGAGAGAATCTGATATCCGTGGACAGTTGAAGCTGAAGGCAGTTTCTGTGTTTCTGTTGATTATCAATGCTTTGCATATTCCTCTGATTTGTTTATTTCCCTCAGTGAGATCAGAGAGTCTGATGATGGATCTGCAGATCAAACACCTGAGCAGCACCAGAACACACAGGTGAGACTGACACTCAAGAGGAGCTTTCACTGTAGTGTGTGTGTGTGTGTGAGAGAGAGAGAGAGAGAGAGAGAGAGAGAGAGAGAGTGAGTAGAGAAGCAGACAGCAGGAAGGAGAAATATATAAAGATAGAAATATAGAACTATATGAAACACAAAGAATTTGCTGATTTTCTTTCAGAGTTAGTACTCACCGCAGATAAAGTCCTAATTTTTGGTGATTGGTGATGAAAAATATGCATTTGGATTGGCATTTAAAGATATTCTTAACTCTATTGGAGTTAGACAACATGTGTCAGGACCTACTCATTGTCGTAATCATACTCTAGATCTAATTCTATCACATGGAATAGATGTTGATGCTGTTGAAATTCTGCAGCAGAGCGATGACATCTCAGATCATTATCTAGTCTCGTGTAAACTTAATTTAGCCAAGGCTGCAAAGCCGACTCTGTGTTACAAATATGTTAGACCTGTCACTTCTGCCACTAAAGATTGCTTTATTAATAATCTTCCTGATCAGTTTCATCATCTCAGCATCCCGGATAGCTTAGAAGAACTCGATGTTGCGACAGAAACGTTTAACTCTCTCCTTTCCAGTACTTCAGTACTTCCAGACACAGTTGCTCCGTTGCGCTTAAAGAAAATAGTCCAATGCCGTGGTACAACGAGCACACACACACACACACACACACACACACACACACACACACACACACACAGGCCCTTAAGAGAGCAGCCAGAAACATGGAGCGAAACTGGAAGAAAACAAAACTAGAGGTATTTCGGATTTCATGGAAGGAGAGCTCGACTACATACAGAGAGGCTTTAAAAGCTGCTAGATCTGCTTATTTTTCAACCCTATTAGAAGAACATAAACAAAACCTGAGGTATTTATTTGAAACAGTGGCTAAATTAACGAGAAATAAAGCTTCAAGCCCAGAAGTGTCCAAGCAGCACAGCAGTAATGACTTTATGAACTTCTTCACTTTTTAAACAAAATTATAACTATGCAACCGTCTACTACAGTATCGCATCAGGGAGTGCATTGTAGTCTCCCTGAGGAAAACTTAAATCATTCGTTGCTATAGGAGAGGAAGAATTGTCTAAACTCGTTAAATCATCTAAATCTACAGCTAAGCTAATGAAAGAGATGCTTCCAGAGGTCAAAGATGCTCTTCTTAATATCATTAATTCATCTTTGTCATTAGGATATGTACCAAAATCTTTTAAGCTGGCTATGATTAAACCACTTGCTAAAAAAAACGCAACTTGATCGTACAGAATCTGTCGATTACAGGCTGATCTCGAATCTATATTTTCTGTCAAAGATATTAGAAAAAGCAGTATCTTCACAACTATGTTCCTTTTTAGAAATAAATGATATCTGTGAGGATTTTCAGTCCGGATTTAGACCGTACCATAGTACTGAGACCGCTCTCATCAGAGTCACACATGATCTGCTCTTATCATCCGATCGTGGTTGTATCTCTCTATTAGTGTTACTCGATCTTAGTCCCTGCATTTGACACAATCGACCACAACATTCTTTTAAATAGACTCAAAAATTCTGTTGGCATTAGTGGAGTTGCATTAGCATGGTTTTAATCATACTTATCTGACCGTTATCAGTTTGTAGCAGTAAATGAAGAGATGTCTTATCGATCACAAGTTTAGTATGGCGTACCACAAGGCTCAGTACTAGGACCGCTGCTGTTTACTCTGTACATGCTACACACACACACACACACTCACTCACTCACACACACACTCTGTACATGCTACACACACACACACACACACACACACACTCTGTACATGCTACCCTTAGGAGATATCATTAGGAAGCATGGCATTAGTGTTCACTGTTATGCTGATGATACTCAGCTGTATATTTCTTCACGCTCTGACGAAACTTACCAAATCACAAAATTAACGGAATGCAGAGCTGATATAAAAACTGGATGACTAGTAATTTCCTACTACTAAATTCAGAAAAAACAGAGATTCTAATTATTGGACCAAAAACTTCCTCACGTAATAACCCAGAATACTGTCTAACACTTGATGGCTCTGTCAAGTCTTCGTCGTTGGTTAGGAACCTGTGTGTGTGTGTGTGTGTGTGTGTGTGCTCTTTAATACCAATCTTTCATTTGAAAGTCATGTGTCTAGTATCTGTAAAACCGCATTCTTCCATCTTAAAAATATATCTAAATTACGACGTATGCTCTCAATGACGACTGTGGAACAGTTAGTTCATGCGTTCATGACCTCAAGGCTAGACTATCGTAATGCTCTACTGGGTGGTTGCCCTGCACGCTTAATAAACAAACTACAGCTGGTCCAAAACGCAGCAGCTCGAGTTCTTACCAGAACCAGGAAGTATGACCATATTAGCCCGGTTCTGTCAACACTGCATTGGCTGCCTATTAAACATCGTATACATTTTAAAATATTGTTGATTACTTACAAAGCACTAAATGGTTTAGCTCCCAGTACTTGAGCGAGCTCTTAACGCATTATAGTCCTTCACGTCTATTGCGATCTCAAAGTTCCGGCCAGTTGATAATACCTAGAATATCTAAATCGACTGCTGGCGGGAGATCCTTTTCCTATTTAGCACCAAAACTCTGGAACAGTCTTCCTACCATTGTCCGGGAAGCAGACACACTCTGTCAGTTCAAAGCTAGACTAAAAACACATCTCTTTAACCTGGCATACACACAACACACTATAGACTTCTATAATTCAATGTTAGGCAGCTTAGATTAGGTCAGCCGGATCCGGGAACACTTCCCATAAATCCTGATGTACTCGTTACATCATAAGAAGAATGGCATCTACGCTAATATTAGTCTCTCTGTTTATCCCGAGGTTTACCACAGTCCGCCGGATCCAGGCCGTGTCCAGATCTGATGAAGGACCTGCTCCTGGACTCGACGACAACGCAATCTCTGTTACTTTAATTTCCTATTATCACTGTAAAGCTGCTTTGAAACAATCTATATTGGTAAAAGTGCTATATAAATGAAGGTGACTGACAAATATTCAAACGGAACATAAGAGAGTATGACTGACTCATTTATGGCTAATTCTATTCAGTTTCCCATAAGTATATAGTGATGGATAATACAGAACCACCAAAGAAAATATAAAGGAATACAGACTGGACTATGTTTAAAACTAAGAAAACGCCTTCAGTTTTCAACCTGCCTAACTATAGAGTTCCTCAGTAAAACTGGCTCTGTAGAGTTTTTAATAGGCTTTAAGCTAAAACTCCTCTTGTGGCCTCATGGGACGGCAACGCGTCCAGCGAATGCACACCTCAGAATCTCAGGCAGCATTAGGTCATCCGGGGACGTTTCACTGTTTTTCAAATACTATGTTTTCGGACATACTTCTCTGTTGGCGAACTGTTTTACACTAACTATATCGTAGGGAAATGTTGGATTTCGAATGCAGCGCTAGTCTTAACATGAGAGGCTATGTTTATGCAAGTGTGTGGCCACAAATGTGTAAAACAAGTCAAGTCCCCTTCATCTGAAACAATCTATATTGTTAAAGCGCTGTATAAAGCAGCTTTACAGTGATAACAGGAGATTACAGTAAAATAGATTGTTTAGGCTTTACAGCAGATCTAGAATAAAGATATTGTCCAGATAAAGTTAGTTTTGATTGATTCACTTCCGTTGTAAAGATCATTAGTTATTAACTTAGGGGCCGCTAACACAACACCGTTCTAACAGAAGACAGAAAACTGTTTTCAGAGAAACGACAGAATAAGAACTACGAAATTTCTTTTTTTCTTTCTTTCTTCTTTAGCACTGAAGGGGTTAAGGGTTAGGGTGGGATGTGCTGGGGAGGAACGTGAGGGAGGGAGGGAGGGAGGGAGGGAGAGGGAGAGAGAGAGAGAGAGAGGGAGGGAGGGGGATGGAGAGAGAGAGAGGGAGAGAGAGAGAGACAGATGGTCACTGCTGCTACTGAAGGTGCCTCCCTCTCTCTGTTCTCTCTCAGGAGTCGCTGCTATCTGACGGAAGCAGCCCGTCACACTCGGAAGACGAGAGCTCGACTCCTCAGTCCGCCTCCACAGCACCTCCTGCAGACGGATTCCTCAGACGCCTGGGAAGCCTGTTCCAATTCAGCCGGGCAGAACCGGCCCGAGGACAGAGAGAGAGACAGACCGACGCGGACAGCCTGATTACAGCAGAGAGAGAAACGCAAACAAGCGCAAACACACACAAGAGCGGAGGAAGGGAGGAACCGGTGGAGCCGTCTGTGTGTCATTCAGAGCTCACACACACACAGTAAGTCATATCAACGACAGTCCCTGTGTGTTTGTATGTGTGTGTTTGTGTGTGTGTGTTTGTGTGTGTGTGTGTGTGTGTGTTTGTGTTTGTATTAGAGCCCAACTGAAAAGGATTTTTGGGGGCCGATACCGATATTAAGGAGTAAAAAAAATTCAAATATCGATATATCAGCCGATATTCTTGATGTGATATTATAGTACAGTACTTTGTGTGTCCAAACTTTTGACTGGTACTGTATATAGAATACAGTATATACATAAACAGAAGATACTCTGTATTGCCAAAAGTATTGGGACACCCTTCCAAATCATTGAGTTCAGGTGTTCCACTCACTTCCATGGCCACAGGTGTATAAATCAAGCACTAGACACTCAGGCGCTTCTACACACACCTGTGAAAGAACGGGTCGCTCTCAGTGAACTCAAGCGTGGGACCGCGATCGGTTGCCACCAGTGCAATAACTCCATTCATGAAATTTCCTCACTATGAAATATTCCATGGTCGACTGTTAGTGGTATTATAACAAAGTCGAAGCAATTGGGAAGAACAGCAACTCGGCCACGAAGTGTTAGGCCATGTAAAATCCCAGAGCGGGTCAGCGCATGCTGAGGCTCACAGTGCGCAGAACGGTACTTGGCTGACTGCATTGTGCCAAGTGTAAGGTTTGGTGGAGGAGGGATTATGGTGTGGGTTTGTTTGGTGGAGGAGGGATTATGGTGTGGGGTTGTTTGGTGGAGGGGGGTTATGGTGTGGGGTTGTTTGGTGGAGGGGGGATTATGGTGAGGGGTTGTTTGGTGGAGGGGGATTATATTGAGGGGTTGTTTGGTGGAGGAGGGATTTTGTTGAGGGGTTGTTTGGTGGAGGGGGGATTATGTTGAGGGGTTGTTTGGTGGAGGAGGGATTATAGTGAGGGTTTGTTTGGTGGAGGGGGGATTATGGTGTGGGTTTGTTTGGTGGAGGGGGGATTATGGTGTGGGTTTGTTTGGTGGAGGGGGGATTATGGTGTGGGGTTGTTTGGTGGAGGGGGGTTATGGTGTGGGGTTGTTTGGTGGAGGGGGGATTATGGTGAGGGGTTGTTTGGTGGAGGGGGATTATATTGAGGGGTTGTTTGGTGGAGGAGGGATTTTGTTGAGGGGTTGTTTGGTGGAGGGGGGATTATGTTGAGGGGTTGTTTGGTGGAGGAGGGATTATAGTGAGGGTTTGTTTGGTGGAGGGGGGATTATGGTGTGGGGTTGTTTGGTGGAGCGGGGATTATGGTGTGGGGTTGTTTGGTGGAGGAGGGATTATAGTGAGGGTTTGTTTGGTGGAGGGGGGATTATGGTGTGGGTTTGTTTGGTGGAGCGGGGATTATGGTGTGGGGTTGTTTGGTGGAGGAGGGATTATAGTGAGGGTTTGTTTGGTGGAGGGGGGATTATGGTGTGGGTTTGTTTGGTGGAGGGGGGATTATGGTGTGGGGTTGTTTGGTGGAGCGGGGATTATGGTGTGGGGTTGTTTGGTGGAGGAGGGATTATAGTGAGGGTTTGTTTGGTGGAGGGGGGATTATGGTGTGGGTTTGTTTGGTGGAGGGGGGATTATGGTGTGGGTTTGTTTGGTGGAGGGGGGATTATGGTGTGGGGTTGTTTGGTGGAGGGGGGTTATGGTGTGGGGTTGTTTGGTGGAGGGGGGATTATGGTGAGGGGTTGTTTGGTGGAGGGGGATTATATTGAGGGGTTGTTTGGTGGAGGAGGGATTTTGTTGAGGGGTTGTTTGGTGGAGGGGGGATTATGTTGAGGGGTTGTTTGGTGGAGGAGGGATTATAGTGAGGGTTTGTTTGGTGGAGGGGGGATTATGGTGTGGGTTTGTTTGGTGGAGGGGGGATTATGGTGTGGGTTTGTTTGGTGGAGGGGGGATTATGGTGCTGGGTTGTTTGGTGGAGGGGGGATTATGGTGCGGGGTTGTGTGGGGTTGTTTGGTGGAGGGGGGATTATGGTGTGGGGTTGTTTGGTGGAGCGGGGATTATGGTGTGGGGTTGTTTGGTGGAGGAGGGATTATGGTGTGGGGTTGTTTGGTGGAGGGGGGATTATGGTGAGGGGTTGTTTGGTGGAGGGGGGATTATGTTGAGGGGTTGTTTGGTGGAGGAGGGATTATAGTGAGGGTTTGTTTGGTGGAGGGGGGATTATGGTGTGGGTTTGTTTGGTGGAGGGGGGATTATGGTGTGGGTTTGTTTGGTGGAGGGGGGATTATGGTGCTGGGTTGTTTGGTGGAGGGGGGATTATGGTGCGGGGTTGTGTGGGGTTGTTTGGTGGAGGGGGGATTATGGTGTGGGGTTGTTTGGTGGAGCGGGGATTATGGTGTGGGGTTGTTTGGTGGAGGAGGGATTATGGTGTGGGGTTGTTTGATGGAGGGGGGGTTATGGTGTGGGGTTGTTTGGTGGAGGGGGGGTTATGGTGTGGGTTTGTTTGGTGGAGGGTGGATTATGGTGTGGGGTTGTTTGGTGGAGCGGGGATTATGGTGTGGGTTTGTTTGGTGGAGGAGGGATTATGGTGTGGGTTTGTTTGGTGGAGCGGGGATTATGGTGTGGGTTTGTTTGGTGGAGGAGGGATTATGGTGTGGGGTTGTTTGGTGGAGGGGGGGTTATGGTGTGGGGTTGTTTGGTGGAGGGGGGGTTATGGTGTGGGTTTGTTTGGTGGAGGGGGGATTATGGTGTGGGGTTGTTTGGTGGAGCGGGGATTATGGTGTGGGTTTGTTTGGTGGAGGAGGGATTATGGTGTGGGTTTGTTTGGTGGAGGGGGGATTATGGTGTGGGGTTGTTTGGTGGAGGAGGGATTATGGTGTGGGTTTGTTTGGTGTAGGAGGGATTATGGTGTGGGTTTGTTTGGTGGAGGGGGGATTATGGTGAGGGGTTGTTTGGTGGAGGAGGGATTATGGTGAGGGGTTGTTTGGTGGAGGGGGGATTATGGTGTGGGGTTGTTTGGTGGAGGGGGGATTATGGTGAGGGGTTGTTTGGTGGAGGAGGGATTATGGGGAGGGGTTGTTTGGTGGAGGGGGGATTACGGTGAGGGGTTGTTTGGTGGAGGAGGGATTACGGTGTGGGGTTGTTTGGTGGAGGGGGGATTATGGTGAGGGGTTGTTTGGTGGTGGAGGGATTATGGTGTGGGGTTGTTTGGTGGAGGGGGGATTACGGTGTTGTTTTGTTTGGTGGAGGGGGGATTATGGTGTGGGGTTGTTTGGTGGAGGGGGGATTATGGTGTGGGGTTGTTTGGTGGAGGGGGGGGGGTTATGGTGTGGGGTTGTTTGGTGGAGGGGGGATTATGGTGTGGGGTTGTTTGGTGGAGGGGGGATTATGGTGTGGGGTTGTTTGGTGGAGGAGGGATTATGGTGAGGGGTTGTTTGGTGGAGGAGGGATTATGGTGAGGGGTTGTTTGGTGGAGGGAGGGTTATGGTGAGGGGTTGTTTGGTGGAGGAGGGATTATGTTGAGGGGTTGTTTGGTGGAGGGGGGGTTATGGTGTGGGGTTGTTTGGTGGAGGGGGGATTATGGTGTGGGGTTGTTTGGTGGAGGGGGGGGTTATGGTGTGGGGTTGTTTGGTGGAGGGGGGATTATGGTGTGGGGTTGTTTGGTGGAGGGGGGATTATGATGTGGGGTTGTTTGGTGGAGGGGGGATTATGGTGTGGGGTTGTTTGGTGGAGGGGGGATTATAGTGGGGGGTTGTTTGGTGGAGGGGGGATTATGATGAGGGGTTGTTTGGTGGAGGGGGGATTATGGTGAGGGGTTGTTTGGTGGAGGGGGGATTATGGTGTGGGTTTGTTTGGTGGAGGGGGGATTATGATGTGGGGTTGTTTGGTGGAGGGGGGATTATGGTGTGGGGTTGTTTGGTGGAGGGGGGATTATAGTGGGGGGTTGTTTGGTGGAGGGGGGATTATGATGAGGGGTTGTTTGGTGGAGGGGGGATTATGGTGAGGGGTTGTTTGGTGGAGGGGGGATTATGGTGTGGGGTTGTTTGGTGGAGGGGGGATTATGGTGTGGGGTTGTTTGGTAGAGGGGGGATTATGGTGTGGGGTTGTTTGGTGGACCATAAACACATGGATGAGGAGTTTGGTGTGAGGAACTGGACTGGCTGCACAGAGTCCTGAGCTCGACCCGGTAGAACAGCTTAGGGATGAGTTACAGCGGAGACTGAGAGCTTCTCGTCCAACATCAGTGCCGGACCTCACTAATGCGCTTCTAGAAGAATTATTCCCATAAACACACTCCTAAACCTTGTGGAAAGCCTTCCCAGAAGAGTTGAAGCTGTTATAGCAGCAAAGGGTGGAGCAACTCCATATTAAACCCTACGGATCTGGAATGGGATGCCATTAAAGTTCATGTGCATGTCAAGGCAGACGTCCCAAAACCTTTGGCAATATAGTGTAGTGCATATACATAAACACATCTTTTGCAATGATCACTCAAATGTGGTGATCAAACACTTTTAATGATGTGACAAAGATATGAAATGGAGGCAGGGTGAATGATAGATTGATAATGATATATTTGAGCTGGAACCAAACTAGTTTGCATTGCATGTTCTATTCTATATTATATTCTAAATACTGTATCTTAATCTTCACTAATGACTTCATCTTTTTATTTAGTAATGTTGTATCAAAAATAACAATGTAATGAGTGTCACTGGCAAAACCTTATCATCTTCTATTATTAGTCGTATTTCCTCTAGTCTCTACCAGTGGTGGAAGAAGTACTCAGATCTTTAACTAAAGTAAAAGTAATAATACCGTAATGAAAATGTTCAATTACATATTTAAAATCGTATTTAATTAAAAGTACATACATAGTCAGCTAAATGTACTAAACGTGAAAGTACTGCAAAATGGCCCTATATAAAGTGTTAATTATATAAATGATTGGAATATTGCTTGATGTTGTAACGACATCAGTCAAGCGGTGTCTTAACGATAAGTTGCTAACTAGTTACCAGTGCGGTGGTGGCTTGAGGCTGCTTTGTATTGTAAAAAGCGCTATGTAAATAAATGTGACTAGACTTGACTTGAGTCTGTCGAATGGTGATTTAACGCTACATTGTCACCTGGTGAGACGCAATGCTACAAAGTAAATAAACAATGTCCCCGTCTTTTACTCTCACAGCGAGCTTCTCATACTCGTTTGCTACATTAGCTATATATCGATATATCTGCGGCAGGCTCATAACGGCTGATCGCCAGACCGAGGAATTGGTCGGGCTCTAGTTTGTGTGTGTGTGTGTGTATTGGTGTGAGTGTGAGTGTGGGTGTGCATGTCCGCACGCGTGTGTGTGTGTGTTTTCAACGTTTTGTTCAAAGGTTTGGGTTACCCTTTTGTGTGAATATAAAAGCGATAGAAGTCTATGATTTACATGGCTAAAGAGAATGTGTGTGTGTGTGTGTGTGTGTGTCGAGGACACTGGTTTCTCTCATACTTCAGTCCATGTGACTGCGACCCCCTGAGGCCTGGCGCCTGCTGATGATGTCATCAAACCGGCCCTGAACATCCACAGTGCTTTTTCATTCAGAACGTCCTGCCAAAAGGATGTTCATCACCGTAACTGGTGTATCTGCAGCTCCGGTGTGTGTTATCTGTTATCAGACGTGGTGTCACACACAGAAGCTGTCGATATGACGTATTACCAGATAAACCATCTGAACTCTGATGATTGTGGATCATATCTGCACTTTATTGAGCTGTAAACGTCTGCGCGGTTTCTCACTGATTTCATACACACGTTAGAGGGAGTGTGTGTTTATTTGGTTGTACTATGAGGACATTTTCAATTGGAAATACAATCAATAATAATAATAAAGTTATTTGTGTGTATACCGTATCATATCTTCATTAATGCATTATGAATTTTTTAACTTTATCCTTTACGCAAAATCCACAAATATTTAAATATATCAATAGAACAAAACTGACCCACATCTAAATCTCTTAATTGTCTTGATCCCTCGTGTTTGAGTGACTACAGCACTGATATATGCGCTAGACAACACTATAAATACAATATATCTAGATATAAATGCAGAGGATCCCTCGCATCATCATCGTTATATATCGCCATATCTCCCAGCATACGGCATTATCGAGAGTAGGACTTTCTGTAAAGATTCTTTGGAAGTGTGTGTTGTAAAAAGTGCTATACCGATAAATATAACGGTAACACTTTACAATAAGGTTCGTTAGTTAACATTAGTTAACTACATTAGTTAACATGAACTAATAATGAACTGGACATATACAGCATTTATTAATCTTTGTTAATGTTAATTTCTACATTTACCAATACTTTATTAAATCTTGTTAACATTAGTTAATGCACTGTGAACTAACAATGAACAGCTGCATTTTTATTCACTAATGTTAACAAAGATTGACAAATAAAGTAACAAATGGATTGCTTATGGTCAGTTCATGTTAGTTAGTAAATTAATTACTGTTAACTTATGAACCTTATTGTAAAGTGTTACCAATATACCAATATAACTTGACTTGAATGACTGGAAGAATCTGTGGTGTTTTTGGAGAATTAGGAAAGTGTTCAGAGGATTTCTATCATGAAATGGCTTAATTTGCTCGGAAGCTTTCGCGTCCTCCAGGCAGACGAGTGTGTGGAGGCTCGTTCAGACCAGCTGACTGACAGCTCAGACACCAGAACAACACCAGACCAGCAGAACGACAGCGCTGAGATCCACAGACACCAGAACAACACCAGACCAGCAGAACGACAGCACTGAGATCCACAGACACCAGAACAACACCAGACCAGCAGAACGACAGCGCTGAGATCCACAGACACCAGAACAACACCAGACCAGCAGAACGACAGCGCTGAGATCCACAGACACCAGAACAACACCAGACCAGCAGAACGACAGCACTGAGATCCACAGACACCAGAACAACACCAGACCAGCAGAACGACAGCGCTGAGATCCACAGACACCAGAACAACACCAGACCAGCAGAACGACAGCGCTGAGATCCACAGACACCAGAACAACACCAGACCAGCAGAACAACAGCGCTGAGATCCACAGACACCAGAACAACACCAGACCAGCAGAACGACAGCGCTGAGATCCACAGACACCAGAACAACACCAGACCAGCAGAACGACAGCGCTGAGATCCACAGACACCAGAACAACACCAGACCAGCAGAACGACAGCGCTGAGATCCACAGACACCAGAACAACACCAGACCAGCAGAACAACAGCGCTGAGATCCACAGACACCAGAACAACACCAGACCAGCAGAACAACAGCGCTGAGATCCACAGACACCAGAACAACACCAGACCAGCAGAACGACAGCACTGAGATCCACAGACACCAGAACAACACCAGACCAGCAGAACGACAGCGCTGAGATCCACAGACACCAGAACAACACCAGACCAGCAGAACGACAGCGCTGAGATCCACAGACACCAGAACAACACCAGACCAGCAGAACGACAGCACTGAGATCCACAGACACCAGAACAACACCAGACCAGCAGAACGACAGCGCTGAGATCCACAGACACCAGAACAACACCAGACCAGCAGAACGACAGCGCTGAGATCCACAGACACCAGAACAACACCAGACCAGCAGAACAACAGCGCTGAGATCCACAGACACCAGAACAACACCAGACCAGCAGAACAACAGCGCTGAGATCCACAGACACCAGAACAACACCAGACCAGCAGAACGACAGCGCTGAGATCCACAGACACCAGAACAACACCAGACCAGCAGAACGACAGCGCTGAGATCCACAGACACCAGAACAACACCAGACCAGCAGAACGACAGCGCTGAGATCCACAGACACCAGAACAACACCAGACCAGCAGAACAACAGCGCTGAGATCCACAGACACCAGAACAACACCAGACCAGCAGAACAACAGCGCTGAGATCCACAGACACCAGAACAACACCAGACCAGCAGAACGACAGCACTGAGATCCACAGACACCAGAACAACACCAGACCAGCAGAACGACAGCGCTGAGATCCACAGACACCAGAACAACACCAGACCAGCAGAACGACAGCGCTGAGATCCACAGACACCAGAACAACACCAGACCAGCAGAACGACAGCGCTGAGATCCACAGACACCAGAACAACACCAGACCAGCAGAACGACAGCACTGAGATCCACAGACACCAGAACAACACCAGACCAGCAGAACGACAGCGCTGAGATCCACAGACACCAGAACAACACCAGACCAGCAGAACGACAGCGCTGAGATCCACAGACACCAGAACAACACCAGACCAGCAGAACGACAGCGCTGAGATCCACAGACACCAGAACAACACCAGACCAGCAGAACGACAGCGCTGAGATCCACAGACACCAGAACAACACCAGACCAGCAGAACGACAGCGCTGAGATCCACAGACACCAGAACAACACCAGACCAGCAGAACGACAGCGCTGAGATCCACAGACACCAGAACAACACCAGACCAGCAGAACGACAGCACTGAGATCCACAGACACCAGAACAACACCAGACCAGCAGAACGACAGCGCTGAGATCCACAGACACCAGAACAACACCAGACCAGCAGAACGACAGCGCTGAGATCCACAGACACCAGAACAACACCAGACCAGCAGAACGACAGCGCTGAGATCCACAGACACCAGAACAACACCAGACCAGCAGAACGACAGCACTGAGATCCACAGACACCAGAACAACACCAGACCAGCAGAACGACAGCGCTGAGATCCACAGACACCAGAACAACACCAGACCAGCAGAACGACAGCGCTGAGATCCACAGACACCAGAACAACACCAGACCAGCAGAACGACAGCGCTGAGATCCACAGACACCAGAACAACACCAGACCAGCAGAACTCGTGCAGTCAGACACCTCTCTCGGAGCTCTTCAGCAGCTTCTGCATTTCCATGTCCTCATTACACTATTGTGTTCCTCTCTGAAAAACTATTTAAGGTTCAGACAGTGGTGTGTCAGTTTCATGTTCAGTTTAACGTCCTGCAGAGTGAAACTGTGAGGCTGTCAGAACGCTGGTCTGGCCTGCCTTTCCCAAAAGCATCGTATGCCTAATAGATCGCAATACCATCGACGCCAACAGTCTCTTCGACCAACTTCACTCACAATGCTTTTGAGTGAGTGAGTGAGTGAGTGAGTGAGTGAGTGAGTGAGTGAGTGAGTGAGTGAGTGAGTGAGTGAGTGAGTGAGTGAGTGAGTGAGTGAGTGAGTGAGTGAGTGAGTGAGTGAGTGAGTGAGTGAGTGAGTGAGTGTGAGTGAGTGAGTGAGTGAGTGAGTGAGTGAGTGAGTGAGTGAGTGAGTGAGTGAGTGAGTGAGTGAGTGAGTGAGTGAGTGTGTGAGTAAGTGAGCGAGCAGTATGTCACTGCTGTTGGCTAATCAAGGTTGGAGTAACAAAAGGGAAAGACCTCTGAGGAGCGTCTCATCTCTCTTGCGTTTGCTGTCGGTGTGCTGATGATGAAAAGCGTGTTGTAATGGTTATTTCCATGTAGCACAGAACAGAAGCTGTAAGCTCGTCCACTGGGAATCGTGTTTGACAGGAAGCCGAGCTGATAAAACAGATTTATTCACTCTCGGTCCATGTTTGTGAGTCCAAGAATAGAAACACCTCAGTTCTTTCATTGTCTTACTTAAGGTGAAACTTCTTATTTTAAATTCTATTTATATCACAGCTTGCTTGAGATCCAAGTGTCTAGGTAGAGCCTCCCGGGAAATATTCTGCCGAGTGACTCTCTTTCGGATGATCACATGACTGAACGAGCTGGAGATGCCTGATGAAATGTTCAGTATTTTCCACTTTCCTTTTTCACTCATTCAGTTATGTTACACTCCTATATGTTTCTGTCCTGTCATGAGAATGTTTCGAGGGCAGACTCTAATGTGTCCATCTAATGAACGTTTATCTGATCAACTGCTTCCTTCGTTCCTTCGCAGAGAACAAAGAGAAGATATGTTGTGTGTGCACAACACTGAGAGTATAGCATTTGACTGTTTACTGAGCCTTTATCATCAGTTTAAAATTCGAGTTGCTGTGTGAATAATGAGTTTTATTCAGTCCACTTCTCCAGTCCTCTCATCCGATAGCGAGTACCACACCATTCAGAATGACCAGTGCTGTCTGTTCATCAAATCAAGCAATTTAATGGCTTTAGAAGACTTGGAATATAATGCACTAAAGTTTTTGTGGTGGCTTTTTTTAGCTTGTCAGCAACAACAATGGGTAACGCACAGAATCGAATTTGGATCGGTCCCATACTGATCGATACCTGATCTGACAAAAAAGTCTGTTTCGGACTGATACCGATACTGGGTATTGGATCGCTGCATCTCTAATCTTTTATAATGTTTAATTGTTTTGTAATGGGTTATGGTTAATGGGGTACTTTGTTTTTTTATTACTTATTTGCATTTTACAGTACCATTGTGTGTTGGTTTCTGTACTGCGTCTACAGGCAGTAGGTGCTTTTGAGTAGATGCTGCTTATGAATATTGAATGAGTATAATGTTTTACATAACAGCAATATGACACATAGAGAGCACTACAAATGTCATGAGTGTGTGCTTTAATGTCTCTCAAATGTTTGGTTGTCTGTCCTGTTTATGTATCCATTCGTTGTGTGTGGAATTGTCCAGGGATAGCTTTACTAGTGTCTCTTTGTCTTTCTTCTGTTCAGATCTCAGGAACAGACCGAGGAAGATAGAAGTGATGCCGTAAACATCAACGCCAAAGAGCGCTCGGAGGAGAAGAGACGTCATGACCTAGCCTGTCCTCCTGTGGTGACTTATGGCACGTACCGTGGATTGAGGGAAGTCAGGAAACCAAAGAAGAAGCATCGAGTCGAGCTTCACTCGCCCATCTCTGAGGGAGAAGAGGCGACTCCGCCCGACAGCCATGAGGACAACGAGATCTCCTCTTCCTCTGTTAACACAATGAACTCTGATAGTCAGGAATATCCCACTGCAGAAAATCAAGCATCGCCTTCACAGACACAACAGACAGAGGACGGATTGACCCAGAGTGACTTATTAGATGAGGTTCCTACTGTTGAATCTGGACTAACTCCAGCCCACCAACTCTCTCATGTTACAGACTCTGACCGGTTGCTTACCTGCATAGATGTCTACAGAATTCCTCAAGCAGCAGAACCAAGTCCGTTGAATGACCCGGTTAACCGCAGACAGGAGCATCTTGCCCAGGGTGTTACGTTAGAGGCGGTATCAGGAGACACTGATGACCTGACACTATCAAACGCACAATCAAACTCTTACACAGTCCATCACGACACACTCCCCACTCCAGAACAGAGCTCAGAGCAACCAAAGCCATCAGTAATTGTCAACAGAACAGATGATCTAGCCCCGGATTCTCAGGCACACCAGCGTCCGGAGGAGTCCAAGCTGGAACGGGCTGAGGTGGACTCTGGAGTAGATGAAGAGGTCCTACGTTTGGAGTCTAAAAAGATGGTGGACAGCATCCTGACTAATGCTCTTGCTGCCCTGCAGAAGATGGAAGTATCTGAGACGGAGCATGGCGTACTGTTAACCTGTGAACTCCATGAAGGCTCAGAGGCAGTGCTGTTTGAAGGGTTAGAGGGTCGTGGAGATGGAGGCACTGAAGTAGAGCATCAGTTTCGTGTGATGCTGTCGGACCAGACGCTGTCTGTCGTTCTGGAAGAAGAGCTGGCAGGAACCTGTAGGTCTCCACCCTCCTCAGGGTACGAGTCCATCGCTGGCTCCGACACTGACATCAGGGGCATTGTGGGACTGAACTCCGAGCTCACCACTACCTGTGCTCCAGTCGGCTCTCAAAATGAGAATCAGACCGTTCTTGAATATTTAGTTGAGGAAACAAATGTGGATGTAACTGGTTCCCGTAAGAGCAGTGCTGCTGATGACGAGCCATTATCCCCAAATCTCCAAAGCCATAGGGATGTTGTTCATAAAACAGACTTCAAGCTCTTCCCACCTGCTTTGACAGAGGAGTCTCTCTCACGAGAGCAACACACTGGTGATGTCTCCGCATGTAAAGATAAAGGGGGAAAGAGACCTCAGGATACAGCCAAAGACAATGCAATGAGCAATAACCACCTTAATGGTTCCTGTGACACCTCCATCATCACTCCTGCTTCAGCAGAACATCAGGATAGTCTTCAACAAAGCCAAACTCTCAGTGTAACTCTCAATGACCGCTTTAGCCACAGTCTTGCATCGGACACAGCTGATTCTGATATGATGTCAGAAATCAAAGAACAGCCATCAGCTATACGAAGCCATGAATCTGAGGAGACCGAAGCACCTTATTCAGGGAGCAGTCAACAGGAACCGATCTCTTGTCACTTTAGCGCTGGAACAGATTGCAGTGTCCAGCCGTGCGTGACTGAAGTCCAGTGCTCTGGAGGGCAGCATCATCCTTCTCACTGGGTCTCAGTCCGAGCGTTTCGCTGTGACGTCACCGATGACCAAAGCCTGAGTCCCGCCACACTCGAGGAGCATCTGAAGCCAGAGCTCAGTGTGAACCCAGGTATACCAGCCGTGTCTGTTTCAGGCCAGAGAATTCACCTCGACCCCATGGACAGTTCCAGCAGAACTGCGGCTGTCGCTCCCCATCATTCCCGATTTCACGATCTCGACCTCCACCAGGTAGACGGAGGCTTCGCCATCATCAGCGAGGAGGAAGAGAGTGACATGGTGTTCGTGAACGACACCGGGCCCATGCACAGTCCCAGCACACGTCGAGCCAAAGCGTACCCCTTCTCCCTGTCCCCCATCTACGAGGAGGAGGGTGTGCGTGAGGAGGCCGTGGGCCGGGAGACGCTGCCGTTCCCCCCGGTGGCCGAGGAGGAGCAGAGGAGCGTTGAGCAGCCAGCCTCCTCCATACTCTCACTCCTGCAGTCCGTTAGCGAGAAGCTGCAGTCCAGTGTGATCTGCAGTCCAGCTGAGGACTCCTCCAGCGCCTCTCCGACGAGCTACCGCTACTCCCGCGGAGACGACAGTGAGGAAGATGACGAGGACTCCAGTAATCTCCTGAGCCGCCAGCTCACCGGGGCCGAGCCGGAGCCGAACGCTGAGCATGAGCACAGCTCAGAGACGGATCGCACTGCTAATGACGCTCCAGAGGGAATACAGGAGCAGCAGGACTGGGGTGGCACACTGGGTAATATTGGAAAGAATGCCAATACTCCTTTCTATCAGTACTTGAAATCCAGGCTAATGGCATCAGGTGAGGAAGACCCTCAAGACATTAAAGGCATTGTGTGTCGTAGTGGATGCAACGCAATGGTCAGGGTAAGCAGAGTAAGATTTTAGTCTAACATGAGATATGTCTATATATATATGTGTAAAAAAACTGCTTTTATTTCTTCGTGTCCTCATAGGAAGAGAACAGAGGGTTTGGAAAGGTCAACCCTAGACCGACACCCGTAAGTTCTTCTCTATGACTGTCCTTCATTAGCCATCTTATG
>JARWKJ010000024.1:31811453-31818953 GCA_029959095.1 Rhinichthys osculus
TAGTTGATCTGGGCAGAAACCATAATTTTTTTGTGTCATTTTCTTGATCACTAACTGGTCGTTTGAAGTGTTTCTAGCATTGCCACGAGGTTAGAGACCAGGAGCGTTTCACCAGTCCACCACGTCCAAAGACACAATTATTATGGATTATTAATTGGCCAAAAAAGTCAAGTCGAGTCTCCTTCATCTATACAGCGCTTTACCAGCACAGATGTTCCACAGCAGCTTTACAGTGATAACAGGAGATTACAGTAACAGAGAGTGTTTAGGCTTTACAGCAGCTCTAGAATAAAGTTATTGTCCAGATAAAGTTAGTTTTGATTGATTCACTTCCGTTGTAAAGATCATTAGTGATTAGCTTAGCGGCCGCTGACACACACCGCTCTCTCTGACAGACTTTAAACTGAACCTGTGATAAACGCTGATGGCGTTCACATGCGCATTAAGAACTGATTCTATAGTTATGTGTGTTTGATTATGTGCGCAGGATTGTAATTCTCTACAGACCATGCCTAAACAAACTACCTTTCTTGCCTATAAATTTGATACAGAATTTATTTTATTTTATCACTTCGGGGTACGCGAACCGAAATTTCCACAAGGCTTTATCTGTAGAGTGGGAAGGGGATCCTCCATAGGGAGAGGATAGTGGACACTTCAGCACTGCACTGTCATTGGTCCAGGCGTGTGTGTGTGTGTGTGTGTGTGTGTGTGTCCAGGCTAATCTCCTTCGTCAGATCTGGAGTGTGTGTGTGTGTGTGTGTCAGATCTGGAGTGTGTGTGTGTGTGTGTCCAGGCGAATCTCCTTCGTCAGATCTGGAGTGTGTGTGTGTGTGTGTGTGTGTGTGTGTGTCCAGGCGAATCTCCTTCGTCAGATCTGGAGTGTGTGTGTGTGTGTGTGTGTGTGTGTGTGTCCAGGCGAATCTCCTTCGTCAGATCTGGAGTGTGTGTGTGTGTGTGTGTGTGTGTGTGTGTCCAGGCGAATCTCCTTCGTCAGATCTGGAGTGTGTGTGAGTGTGTCCAGGCGAAGGTCCTTCGTCAGATCTGGAGTGTGTGTGTGTGTGTGTCCAGGCGAATCTCCTTCATCAGATCTGGAGTGTGTGTGTGCGTGTGTGTGTCTAGGCGAAGGTCCTTCGTCAGATCTGGAGTGTGTGTGTGTGTGTGTGTGTGTCAGATCTGGAGTGTGTGTGTGTGTGTCCAGGCGAAGGTCCTTCGTCAGATCTGGAGTGTGTGTGTGCGTGTGTGTGTCTAGGCGAAGGTCCTTCGTCAGATCTGGAGTGTGTGTGTGTGTGTGTGTGTGTCAGATCTGGAGTGTGTGTGTGTGTGTCCAGGCGAAGGTCCTTCGTCAGATCTGGAGTGTGTGTGTGTGTGTGTGTGTCCAGGCGAAAGTCCTTCGTCAGATCTGGAGTGTGTGTGTGTATTTGTGTGTGTGTGTGTGTCCAGGCGAAGGTCCAAGGTGCAAGCGTTAAAGTTTGATTAGCGAAGTAATTATTAAAAAAGTGGAATCCGCAGCTTTCTCTTACGAAGGACATGCTTGTGACATTTATTTATTTTGGGCAAGCCGTTAAAAAGCAGCCGGATGTTTATGTGTGCTGTCCTCGTTCCCTGGATGTGTGCAGCTGGCTGGTGTTTGATCAGCCTGGATTCAGCGGCTCGTCTGCCGTTCTGGACGCTGACGGGAGAATCACGCCGGTTCTCCAGGATTCCCTGCTGTCCCGTGTGAAGAGTCTTCGGCCAGTGGAACTGGTACATATTCCCCCACAGACACACTCTCCACAGACACGCTCTCCACAGACACGCTCTCCACAGACACACTCTCCACAGACACGCTCTCCACAGACACACTCTCCACAGACGCTCTCCACAGACACACTCTCCACAGACACACTCTCCACAGACACACTCTCCACAGACACGCTCTCCACAGACACGCTCTCCACAGACACACTCTCCACAGACACACTCTCCACAGACACGCTCTCCACAGACACACTCTCCACAGACACACTCTCCACAGACACACTCTCCACAGACACACTCTCCACAGACACACTCTCCACAGACACACTCTCCACAGACACGCTCTCCACAGACACACTCTCCACAGACACACTCTCCACAGACACACTCTCCACAGACACACTCTCCACAGACACACTCTCCACAGACACGCTCTCCACAGACACACTCTCCACAGACACACTCTCCACAGACACACTCTCCACAGACACACTCTCCACAGACACACTCTCCACAGACACGCTCTCCACAGACACACTCTCCACAGACACACTCTCCACAGACACACTCTCCACAGACACACTCTCCACAGACACACTCTCCACAGACACACTCTCCACAGACACACTCTCCACAGACACGCTCTCCACAGACACACTCTCCACAGACACGCTCTCCACAGACACACTCTCCACAGACACACTCTCCACAGACACACTCTCCACAGACACACTCTCCACAGACACACTCTCCACAGACACACTCTCCACAGACACACTCTCCACAGACACACTCTCCACAGGGCAAACATCACGCGAGTGACAGAACGAGGCCGTGAAGACGGCAGCGAGCGCACGCTAACGTCTGCTGTGTTTCTGCTGTTTCAGGCCGGGCTGCGGGTGATGAGACCTCTGGACCCGAAGGTAAGACACACACAAACGGATGCTGATGTTCAGGGCTGTTCTCAGATCAGCGGATGGCATTTCTGTCTCCTGTGTAGGT
Source organism: Rhinichthys osculus (assembly GCA_029959095.1). NCBI lineage: Eukaryota > Metazoa > Chordata > Actinopteri > Cypriniformes > Leuciscidae > Rhinichthys > Rhinichthys osculus. The sequence goes on from JARWKJ010000024.1 coordinate 31,814,196, forward strand.
GATGTTGTTTGAGAAGCCGCAGTTCCAGGGTCAGTGCTGGGAGCTGCTGGATCACACACCCCGTCTGAGGGACATCGAGGGACCCGCCGCCGCCGCCTCTCTACGGGTCACCGGGGGAGTGTGTGTGTCTCTGATTCTCATGAAACAAGTGATGCTGTTAATGTTTCAGATGGAAACATCTGCAAATTCATGAACTTCTGTAGTGACGAGTGACGACTGGCTGGAAGTGTGTGTGAGTGTGTCTGTATGTGTGTGTGTGAGTATATGAGTGTGTCTGTATGTGTGTGTGAGTGTGTGAGAATATGAGTGTGTGAGTATATGAGTGTGAGTGTGTGTGAGTATATGAGTATATGAGTTTGTGAGTATATGAGTGTGTGAGTATATGAATGAGTGAGTATGTGTGTGTTATTAAATATAAAGTTATTAAATACATTATAATGATTTGGAACAAATATAATGTAATTTAAAGGAAAAATATACCAGGCTCTGTACAGCCGGCAGTGTGAATGTAAATGCTTCCCGTCCAGTGTGTGTTTCCATCTTTACACAGCAGCTGATGTTTCCATCAGTCACATGAACACACTGCTGGTCAGAAACACTCAGTGTGTGTGTGTGTGTGTGTGTGTGTTAGATGGGTGTGCTTCTCCAGCGAAGGGTTCAGAGGTCATCAGTGTGTGCTGGAGGAGGGGGAATACAGCGACTGTACGCGACTGTTCGGAGGAACTGAGCTGACGATCCAATCGCTGCGCTTCATTCAGACTGTGAGTGCTCCTGATGTTTCCATGACCTTTGACCCTCTTCAGCAGACCTGTGCTTGTGTAAATGCTTCAGACGACCATTATTTCATCAACTCAGTATTGTTGCTCAAGATCTTGTTTCACGTTTAAGTATTAGGGAGTTAAAAATGAGAAAAAGTGGATGAGAAAAGATCATTGAAATACCTTATCCGTGATCTTGTGTTTGCTAATGACCGCCACGTTCCCTCAGGACTTCCTGGAGCCAGCGGTGTGTGTGTCGAGCTGTGATGAGGAAACCGAGGTGTGTGTGGACGTGCCGGATCTGCAGGAGTCCGACAGCATCAGTGTGAAGAGCGGAGCGTGAGGAAGCTTTCAGAACCACAGTCAGAGCACAGAGAGCGAAGGCCTGCTCACACCAGATCTAGAACCCTAACCCAGTCAGAGCACAGAGAGCGAAGGCCTGCTCACACCAGATCTAGAACCCTAACCCAAATCTAGAACCCTAACCCAGTCAGAGCACAGAGAGCGAAGGCCTGCTCACACCAGATCTAGAACCCTAACCCAGATCTAGAACCCTAACCCAGATCTAGAACCCTAACTCGGATCTAGAACCCTAACCCAGTCAGAGCACAGAGAACGAAGGCCTGCTCACACCAGATCTAGAACCCTAACCCAGATCTAGAACCCTAACCCAGATCTAGAACCCTAACCCAGATCTAGAACCCTAACCCAGTCATAGCACAGAGAGCGAAGGCCTGCTCACACCAGATCTAGAACCCTAACCCAAATCTAGAACCCTAACCCAGTCAGAGCACAGCGAGCGAAGGCCTGCTCACACCAGATCTAGAACCCTAACCCAGATCTAGAACCCTAACCCAGTCAGAGCACAGAGAGCGAAGGCCTGCTCACACCAGATCTAGAACCCTAACCCAGATCTAGAACCCTAACCCAGATCTAGAACCCTAACTCGGATCTAGAACCCTAACCCAGTCAGAGCACAGAGAACGAAGGCCTGCTCACACCAGATCTAGAACCCTAACCCAGATCTAGAACCCTAACCCAGTCAGAGCACAGCGAGCGAAGGCCTGCTCACACCAGATCTAGAACCCTAACCCAGATCTAGAACCCTAACCCAGTCAGAGCACAGAGAGCGAAGGCCTGCTCACACCAGATCTAGAACCCTAACCCAGATCTAGAACCCTAACCCAGATCTAGAACCCTAACTCGGATCTAGAACCCTAACCCAGTCAGAGCACAGAGAACAAAGGCCTGCTCACACCAGATCTAGAACCCTAACCCAGATCTAGAACCCTAACCCAGATCTAAAACCCTAACTCGGATCTAGAACCCTAACCCAGTCAGAGCACAGAGAGCCAAGGAGTGCTCACACCAGATCTAGAACCCTAACCCAGATCTAGAACCCTAACCCAGTCAGAGCACAGAGAACGAAGGCCTGCTCACACCAGATCTAGAACCCTAACCCAGATCTAGAACCCTAACCCAGATCTAGAACCCTAACTCGGATCTAGAACCCTAACCAAGTCAGAGCACAGAGAACGAAGGCCTGCTCACACCAGATCTAGAACCCTAACCCAGATCTAGAACCCTAACCCAGATCTAGAACCCTAACCCAGATCTAGAACCCTAACCCGGATCTAGAACCCTAACCCAGTCAGAGCACAGAGAACGAAGGCCTGCTCACACCAGATCTAGAACCCTAACCCAGTCAGAGCACAGAGAACGAAGGCCTGCTCACACCAGATCCAGAACCCTAACCCAGTCAGAGCACAGAGAACGAAGGCCTGCTCACACCAGATCTAGAACCCTAAACCCAGATCTAGAACCCTAACCCAGATCTAGAACCCTAACCCAGATCTAGAACCCTAACCCTAACTACACTACCAGTCCAACGGTTGGGTCGGCAAGATTTGTTTTTTTACAGAAGTCTCTTCTGCTCACCAAAGCTGTGTTTATTTGATCAAAAATACAGTAAAAACAGTGAAATATTATTCCAGTGTAAATCAGTTTTCTTGTCCAGAACTCTCTGTGCTGGGTTGTGACAGGAAGGGCATCCGAAGTAAAACCTGTGCCAAATCATGTGTGTGTGAAGCGGACCCTGCAATTGAGCGGGAATAACGCCAAGAAAGAGAGTGTAAATCCGCTGTTCTCTATGTGAATATACAGTAAAGTGTAATTTATTCCTGAATTTCCAGCATCATTACTCCAGTCTTCAGTGTCACATGATCCTTCAGAAATCACTCTAATATGAGCATCTGACGCTCAAGAAACATTTCTAATTATCAATGATAATAATGTTTCCGTGGAAACCGTCATACAGTAGTGGTCCTGTCCATAACAGACATAAGTAGGTTTACAGCTTGAGTAGATGTTCTCCAGGGGCCCGGGGTCACGCCCCGCCTATCAGAGTCACTCAGCCTTTCATCCTCAGAAACTCAGGAACATTAATTACAGGAACATTAATTACAGGAACATTAAATACAGGAACATTAACCACAGGAGCATGCCTGTGGTCAAGAGTAACTCACTAACATTTTTATTTCAGGATTCTTTGATGAATAGAAAGTTGAAAAGAACAGCATTTATCTGCAATAGAATCTTTTGTAACATTAAACACTACCGTTCAAAAGTTAAGGGGTCAGTACGAATTTTTTGAAATAAAATTAAATAAATCAATACTTTTATTCATCAACGATTAATTAAATTGATCAAAAGTTACAGTAAAGACATTTAAAATGTTACAAAAATTATATTTCAAATAAATGCTGTTCTTCTGAACTTTCTATTCATCAAAAGCTGCGTTTCCACGAGATTAGCGGGAGCAGTTTGTCCCGCACCGGGTCAGGACCGGGAAGATCCGGTGACGCAGGGCTGCGCTCCTCCGGCAGAGCTGATGCTGTGTGTGTGTGTGTGCACCGGGTCAGAACCGGGAGGATCCGGTGACGCAGGGCTGCGCTCCTCCGGCAGAGCTGATGCTGTGTGTGTGTGTGTGCACCGGGTCAGGACCGGGAAGATCCGGTGACGCAGGGCTGCGCTCCTCCGGCAGAGCTGATGCTGTGTGTTTGTGTGTGCACCGGGTCAGGACCGGGAGGATCCGGTGACGCAGGGCTGCGCTCCTCCGGCAGAGCTGATGCTGTGTGTGTGTGCACCGGGTCAGGACCGGGAGGATCCGGTGACGCAGGGCTGCGCTCCTCCGGCAGAGCTGATGCTGTGTGTGTGTGTGTGTGCACCGGGTCAGGACCGGGAAGATCCGGTGACGCAGGGCTGCGCTCCTCCGGCAGAGCTGATGCTGTGTGTGTGTGTGTGCACCGGGTCAGAACCGGGAGGATCCGGTGACGCAGGGCTGCGCTCCTCCGGCAGAGCTGATGCTGTGTGTGTGTGTGTGCACCGGGTCAGGACCGGGAAGATCCGGTGACGCAGGGCTGCGCTCCTCCGGCAGAGCTGATGCTGTGTGTGTGTGTGTGTGCACCGGGTCAGGACCGGGAAGATCCGGTGACGCAGGGCTGCGCTCCTCCGGCAGAGCTGATGCTGTGTGTGTGTGTGTGCACCGGGTCAGAACCGGGAGGATCCGGTGACGCAGGGCTGCGCTCCTCTGGCAGAGCTGATGCTGTGTGTGTGTGCACCGGGTCAGGACCGGGAGGATCCGGTGACGCAGGGCTGCACTCCTCCGGCAGAGCTGATGCTGTGTGTGTGTGTGTGCACCGGGTCAGGACCGGGAGGATCCGGTGACGCAGGGCTGCGCTCCTCCGGCAGAGCTGATGCTGTGTGTGTGTGTGTGCACCGGGTCAGGACCGGGAGGATCCGGTGACGCAGGGCTGCGCTCCTCCGGCAGAGCTGATGCTGTGTGTGTGTGTGTGCACCGGGTCAGGACCGGGAAGATCCGGTGACGCAGGGCTGCACTCCTCCGGCAGAGCTGATGCTGTGTGTGTGTGTGTGCACCGGGTCAGGACCGGGAAGATCCGGTGACGCAGGGCTGCGCTCCTCCGGCAGAGCTGATGCTGTG
>JARWKJ010000024.1:31823953-31833953 GCA_029959095.1 Rhinichthys osculus
TAACGTGTTTCTCTCTGAGCGCCGCTAACGTGTTTCTCTCTGAGCGCAGCTAACGTGTTTCTCTCTGAGCGCCGCTAACGTGTTACTCTCTGAGCGCAGCTAACGTGTTTCTCTCTGAGCGCAGCTAACGTGTTTCTCTCTGAGCGCAGCTAACGTGTTTCTCTCTGAGCGCAGGTAACGTGTTTCTCTCTGAGCGCAGCTAACGTGTTTCTCTCTGAGCGCAGGTAACGTGTTTCTCTCTGAGCGCCGCTAACGTGTTTCTCTCTGAGCGCCGCTAACGTGTTTCTCTCTGAGCGCCGCTAACGTGTTTCTCTCTGAGCGCAGCTAACGTGTTTCTCTCTGAGCGCAGCTAACGTGTTTCTCTCTGAGCGCAGCTAACGTGTTTCTCTCTGAGCGCAGCTAACGTGTTTCTCTCTGAGCGCAGCTAACGTGTTTCTCTCTGAGCGCCGCTAACGTGTTTCTCTCTGAGCGCAGCTAACGTGTTTCTCTCTGAGCGCCGCTAACGTGTTTCTCTCTGAGCGCAGCTAACGTGTTTCTCTCTGAGCGCCGCTAACGTGTTTCTCTCTGAGCGCCGCTAACGTGTTTCTCTCTGAGCGCAGCTAACGTGTTTCTCTCTGAGCGCCGCTAACGTGTTTCTCTCTGAGCGCAGCTAACGTGTTTCTCTCTGAGCGCAGCTAACGTGTTTCTCTCTGAGCGCAGCTAACGTGTTTCTCTCTGAGCGCAGCTAACGTGTTTCTCTCTGAGCGCAGCTAACGTGTTTCTCTCTGAGCGCAGCTAACGTGTTTCTCTCTGAGTGCCGCTAACGTGTTTCTCTCTGAGCGCAGCTACGAGCCTACAGCCAGGCGCGGTACAGCGGAGAGAGCCGCGAGTTTGAGAGTGACTGTGGCGTGACACGTCTCGCGTCCTTCAGGGTGATCCGAGGAAACTGGCTGCTGTTCGATGAGGAGGGATATTCTGGGAACCAGTATATCCTGGGGGAGGGGCTTTACCCTGACCTCACTTCCTGTGGCTGTTTATCGAGCGCCATCAAGTCTTTAAAGCCCATTCCATACGTGAGTCGATGACAGCAAACATCACCACATTACAGTAGACACAAGAAATAAACATGCTTGGCGTGACACTCGTTTGTGTTTCTGGGTTCAGAGTTTCACGGAGCCGTCGGCGAGTCTGTTTTCTCTCAGCGGTTTCGAGGGCCTTGAAGAGACGTGTTTCTCAGACGTGGAGAGCATGAGCCACTTCTTCAGCCAGTCCGTGAGAGTCACCAGCGGCCTGTAAGAGCTCCTTCACTACTCGCTGTTCCTGTTAGTAATGCTCAGTCAGGGTGACGAACGCTGTCGTCTCACAGGTGGGTCGCGTATGAATACGCTCGTTTTACGGGCCGCCAGACGCTCCTGCAGCCTGGAGAGTATCCGGTGTGGGGGGACCGGAGCGGCTGGGAGACCATCGGGTCGCTGAAGCCTCTCAAACAGGTCCGTTCAAAACATAATCACCACTAACTAATCGTGAAAAATGACAATTACAGGTTCTGTATGGATCTGGGTGTACACCATATTTAGACCGTGAACAGTGATTGGCCACTGCATTAACGTCTGTGATTGGTTACGATGGCGCAGAAAACGCTCTCATCATAACTAACAGTGTAAACACAATGTAAATGACTGATTGATTTAGCAGTATACACATGCTATTATTAGAACGGGAGTGTTTCAGAGGTCGCAGAGCTCGGCTGAACTGGCGTGGTGTGATGCTGGGCGATAGGACAAAAGCATCATATGATCGCATCACGGTTTTTGTTCATACGTATAGCCAAAGGAATTTCCTTATTTGAAAAATAGAGCCCTATAAGGGAATAAAGCCTAAGAGAAAAATGAGTGACAGATCATTTAGACCAAAGTAGGTGTGATCGATATGACCAAAACCTTATTTTTAATAGCAAACATATAAATATAATATAAAGGTAAAATAATGACATAAAGTGAAATAAGAACAAAGATTCAAATGACAAACAATAGGACTATATACAATATTAGAACGATACAAATGAAACAAAATGCTTTACATTTTTCAGGTACAGTAGGTCTATTTAACAGTAGCTGTCAAGTCAGAAATTGAATAATCAAATGTAAAAATAAAACTCTGCATAGTCTTTACTGTATGAATCAAATATACATTGATTCTTACTAAAGCATCAAAAGTTATTGCTCTTCAGCGAGGGATTTTTCTCTTCGTTGTGTTTAGTTTAATGAAACGGCCAGAATCAGGAAGATTAGGCTGCTGTCACTTTAAGAGCGAATGCACGGATCTAATATACTGATACACATGCCGTTTCTTTTGCTGTTTATGTTCACTTAAGACAAAACTATAAGAAGCTTGTGTGTATTAGACAGTTTAAGTGTAATAAGAAAACTTATTTCAGAAACTCGCTTTCTGTGTGTCAGAACAGTGTTAGTAAATTCAATTGAGTTTAAACTGGTGAGGCTTACAGGGTTAGTTCCCCCAAAGATGAAAACTCCAACCCCGCAAGACTTTCCTTCATCTTCGGAACACAAATGAAGAAATCTGTGATGAGATCGGAGAGCTGGATCACTCCTCCATGGGCTTCTAGGGGATTGTAAAGTTAGTAAAGAGATCTCTCAAATCTCATCCAAAATATCTTCATTTGTGTTGCGAAGATGAAGGAAAGGGTTACGGGGTTGGAGCAACATGAGGGCGAGTAATTACTGACAGAGTTTACAGTTCTGGGTGAACTAACCCTTCTCAATCCTTCAATATCAATTGTTTGAATTAATGAAAATAACGGGCAAATAGGATTTTTGTCCTAAACAACATTATCCTTAAAGGTGCATTGGGCAAGTCTCTGAGATTTTGCAGAACTACGCCCCCTCTGGCGACAAGCGAAACTGCAACCAGAGGTGTGCACGCTCACGGACCACACACACACACACACACGAGCTGTTCATAACCAAAGGAGCATCAGACGCACAAATCTTTTGTTTACAGTCATAATGTCTTCAGAGGTAATAAAGTTATAAATTGCAACTCTTTTTAAATATATGAAAGGAAAGGCATTTGAGTAAATTACACACTTATGTGTGAGGGGAAAACGAGGGGAGTAGAAAACTTCGGTTTTTGTTTCCATCTATCTCCATGTTGAACTGTTTTATGTGTTTACTGTATCCACTTATGATTGTATTATTATGGAAACACGTTCATGATCCGTTTTATCAAGAAAAAAGCCGACTGAGGATCCCGTTTGAGCCCTAGAGCCGACCGGAGATCTCTCCATTTGTTGAAAGCCTTCCCGATGTTGACTCTCGTCTTATTCCGACGCCTGTCTGACTCCAATTTGGCCCTTTTGGTGGCACTAGACAAACGTTTTCTTTTCTTTGTCTTGCGTGGAGTTTGCGTTGGGGTTTGGAATGAACTACAAGCCGGTCTCTTAGAATCCATCTTCTACTTTTGTCGAAAGTTGACTGAAGTTTTGTCGCTCGAGTTCTTCGCTGATACGGAGAATGGCGGCGAATACACACACCTGCGAGACATAGCCAGGCGAGCGTGAACGCGCGTGACGTCACGCCCAGTCTTAAACTCCGGCCCGAATCCCTCTTATTTATATTACAGGATTATAGAGGCGATCGCAGTGATCAGAGAAGGGCTCATTCAGCCCATCAGGCGATTGTTTAAGCATGTATGGGTTAGAAAACGGGTATTTTTAACATGAAATGTTGCGCAATGCACCTTTTTCTCTGTGTGTGTGTGTGTCCTTATTATCAGTCTGCACATGATTCTAGTGTTTCTGTTTGCTTTAATCAGTGTGCTAGACGTGTATTTGTCTAAAGCACCGAAGGCAAGTGAATGTCTTCATGTCTGGGTTTGGTTCTCCTCAGCCGAAAGTGTTGGTTCATGTGCGGAGTCGAGCTCTGGCTTCAGTTCTGACCAGCGAGAGCAGAGACGGCTCTTTCCCAGCCAAACTCTCCCTGTGTCCCGCGGACCGCTCTCTGGACACACAGCGCTGGATCTTCAGCGGCGGCCTCCTGAAGAACACGGTCAGTCCAACACACACACACACACACACACACACACACACACACACACACACACACACACACACACACGTGTTCAGGGAATATTCTTCTGTCAGTCCAACACACACACACACACACACACACACACACACACACACACACACACACACACACACACGTGTTCAGGGAATATTCTTCTGTCAGTCCAACACACACACACACACACACACACACACACACACACACACACACACACACACACACACACACACACGTGTTCAGGGAATATTCTTCTGTCAGTCCAACACACACACACACACACACGTGTGTTCAGAGAATATTCTTCTGTCAGTCCAACACACACACACACACACACACACACACGTGTTCAGGGAATATTCTTCTGTCAGTCCAACACACACACACACACACACACACACACACACACACACACACGTGTTCAGGGAATATTCTTCTGTCAGTCCAACACACACACACACACACGTGTGTTCAGGGAATATTCTTCTGTCAGTCCAACACACACACACACACACACACACACACACACACACACACACACACACACGTGTGTTCAGAGAATATTCTTGTATGAGCTGAACTTCATTAGTTGGATAGTTTGTTTTCCCTCGGTTGAATTGCGTTGGTAACACTTTACGATAAGGTTCATTAGTTAACATAAGTTATTGTATTAACTAACATGAACTAACCATAAGCAATACATTTGTTACAGTATTTGTTAATCTTTGTTAATGTTAGTTAATGAAAATACAGCTGTTCATTGTTTGTTAAAGGGGAAAGACTCTGAGAGCATGTTATAAAATAAGCCGATCAGATTTCGCTCCTTCTGCCGTATGAAGAGGATCTTATTATAATATTCCCGGCCCTTAATCTGCACGTTCACACACACCAGCGACATTGGGTTCGGCGAGCGCCAACAGAGACCAGTTCTAACGCACTGGAGAAGATCCAGCAAAGCCTGAAACTGTTCTGTGGTCGAGCACAGACGACACTGAACACTATTGACCAGAACATGTCAGCGCTGTCTTATAAACACCTCAGGAACTGTGGACACTTGTGGAAGAGTTCAACATGATGAGGAGATGATCAGTGTAACTCCACAACAACTACAGAAATGTCTCCGCTAACATTCAGAAACGTGTAAAAGTGAAGCTCTCCCTGAGTCTCTCCGTAAGGCTGCACTCGCTGCTGTTACTCCTGACTCTGGATCAGTGAGATCGGCCTGTGTTGTTATTGCCGGAGTCTCTGAAGCTCCGCCCTCTTCTGAACGGAGGCGGAGCTAAAGCTCATTTGCATTTAAAGGGACACACACACACAACCGGCGCATTTTTTCTTCACACCTAAAAAGGGGCAAATTTGACGAGCTGTAATACATGATCTGGTGTGACGCCATAGATTTATATTACATCTTGTGCAAAGGGGCGTAATATGTCACCTTTAATGTTAGTTGACAGTGCATTCACTAATGTTAACAAATACAACCTTTGATTTTAATAACGTATTAGTAAATGTTGAAATTAATAATAACTAAGATTAATGCTGCAGAAGTATTGATCATTCTTAGTTCATGTTCACTAATGAACCGTAGTGTAAAGTGTGACCACTGTGTTCCCGGTTCGCTACAGTGTTCAAGCCTGAATATCCGTTTCATCTTATCACAGTTTCAGAAACGAGTTTGGCTGTCATGTGATGTGTGTCAGAAGCAGGAGTGCTGGACTTCAGAGACTCTCCGCTGACGGTTCGCAGTGATTCAGGCGTTGTGTGTGTGTGTGTGCAGGCGCTGCGCGGCTGTCTGTGTGTGATCGGGGCCAAGGCCTGCGCCGGAGCCAGAGTGGCATTATGGGAAGAACATGGGCGAGTGAACCAGCGCTGGAGTCTCAGCGAGGACGGGAGAATCTGCTCACATCTAAACCACAGCCTGGTGTTAGACCTCAGAGGTGTGTGTGTGTGTGTGTGTGTGTGTGTGTGTGAGGTGTTAGACCTCAGAGGTGTGTGTGTGTGTGTGAGGTGTTAGACCTCAGAGGTGTGTGTGGGGTGTGTGTGTGTGTGAGGTGTTAGACCTCAGAGGTGTGTGTGTGAGGTGTTAGACCTCAGAGGTGTGTGTGTGTGTGAGGTGTTAGACCTCAGAGGTGTGTGTGTGTGAGAGGTGTTAGACCTCAGAGGTGTGTGTGTGTGTGTGTGAGTGAGAGAGGTGTTAGACCTCAGAGGTGTGTGTGAGAGGTGTTAGACCTCAGAGGTGTGTGTGTGTGTGTGTGTGTGAGGTGTTAGACCTCAGAGGTGTGTGTGTGTGTGAGAGGTGTTAGACCTCAGAGGTGTGTGTGTGTGTGAGGTGTTAGACCTCAGAGGTGTGTGTGTGTGTGTGTGTGTGAGAGAGGTGTTAGACCTCAGAGGTGTGTGTGTGTGAGAGAGGTGTTAGACCTCAGAGGTGTGTGTGTGTGTGAGGTGTTAGACCTCAGAGGTGTGTGTGTGAGGTGTTAGACCTCAGAGGTGTGTGTGGGGTGTGTGTGTGTGTGAGGTGTTAGACCTCAGAGGTGTGTGTGTGAGGTGTTAGACCTCAGAGGTGTGTGTGTGTGTGAGGTGTTAGACCTCAGAGGTGTGTGTGTGTGAGAGGTGTTAGACCTCAGAGGTGTGTGTGTGTGTGTGAGGTGTTAGACCTCAGAGGTGTGTGTGTGTGTGAGAGGTGTTAGACCTCAGAGGTGTGTGTGTGTGTGAGGTGTTAGACCTCAGAGGTGTGTGTGTGTGTGTGTGTGTGAGAGAGGTGTTAGACCTCAGAGGTGTGTGTGTGTGAGAGAGGTGTTAGACCTCAGAGGTGTGTGTGTGTGTGTGAGGTGTTAGACCTCAGAGGTGTGTGTGTGTGTGTGAGGTGTTAGACCTCAGAGGTGTGTGTGTGTGTGTGAGAGAGGTGTTAGACCTCAGAGGTGTGTGTGAGGTGTTAGACCTCAGAGGTGTGTGTGTGTGTGAGGTGTTAGACCTCAGAGGTGTGTGTGTGTGAGAGGTGTTAGACCTCAGAGGTGTGTGTGTGTGTGTGTGTGTGTGTGTGTGTGAGTGAGAGAGGTGTTAGACCTCAGAGGTGTGTGTGTGTGAGAGGTGTTAGACCTCAGAGGTGTGTGTGTGTGTGTGTGTGTGTGTGTGAGAGGTGTTAGACCTCAGAGGTGTGTGTGTGTGTGTGAGGTGTTAGACCTCAGAGGTGTGTGTGTGTGTGTGTGGGGGTGTGTGTGTGTAAGGTGTTAGACCTCAGAGGTGTGTGTGTGTGTGTGAGGTGTTAGACCTCAGAGGTGTGTGTGTGTGTGTGAGGTGTTAGACCTCAGAGGTGTGTGTGTGTGAGGTGTTAGACCTCAGAGGTGTGTGTGTGTGTGAGGTGTAAAGGCCAATTTATACTTCTGCGCCGTAACCTGACGCGCACCTCCTCAAAATTGTAACTACACGTCGCGACGACGCGGACCGCAAGATCTGTGATTGGTCGGCTTGGGAGCATCGCGTTTCCTCCTATGTATTTCCGGCATGTTCTTCTGCACTGCCCGCCATTTTTAAATTCTAAGTACAGCGAAACTGTTAAAAAAACAAAAAATTTACCTTTTCCACCTCGATAAGCTCCAACTCCAACATGATCTGCTCTCTTTCAGTCGCCATTGCTTGTAGTAACCTAAACTCAAAACAGCCGCGAGGAATCTTCTTCTTCTTGCCGCGAGGAATCTAAACACAGTGGAACATTAAAACCCTCCGCCGCCAACTAGCGTTTCGGCGCTGTACTGCAGAGCAACGCAGACCTAAACGCAGAAGTATAAATGCTCATGACGGCGTCGCCTACGTGCGTAGCCTACGCCGTACACTCGACGCAGAAGTATAAATTGGCCTTAAGACCTCAGAGTGAGTCTCTTCTCCATCAGTGTGTGTGTGTTCTGAACAGTGTCTCTCTCTCTCTCTCTCAGGTGGACGCGGCGCTGACCGAGAGCAGCTGGTTCTGAGTCCGCTTGGTGCCGCCGACACTCAGTGTTGGGACCTCGACGTGCTGTGACACACACACACACACACACACGATGAAACATGACGATATCAGGGACCGAATCTGGACAGATCGGCAGAACTGAGATCAGAGACAAGAATCAAGAACTCTTAAGCTACTCGCCCACAAACCAGTAACAGAATCTCGGCGCATGTCTGTAAAGCTCACTGAGAGTGGAGCGGGAGGAAGAGGAGGAGCGGGAGGAAGAGGAGGAGCGGGAGGAAGAGGAGGAGCGGGAGGAAGAGGAGGAGCGGAGGAAGAGGAGGAGCAGAAGAGGAGGAGCGGGAGGAAGAGGAGGAGCGGGAGGAAGAGGAGGAGCGGGAGGAAGAGGAGGAGCGGGAGGAAGAGGAGGAGCGGGAGGAAGAGGAGGAGCGGGAGGAAGAGGAGGAGCGGGAGGAAGAGGAGGAGTGGGAGGAGAAGAGGAGGAGCGGGAGGAGAAGAGGAGGAGTGGGAGGAAGAGGAGTGGGAGGAAGAGGAGTGGGAGGAAGAGGAGGAGTGGAGGAGCAGGAGCAAGAGGAGTGGGAGGAAGAGGAGGAGCGGGAGGAAGAGGAGGAGCGGGAGGAAGAGGAGGAGGAGCAGAGGAGGAGGAGCGTGTTTATCTTGTGAAGCACATTTGCACTATCAGGAACACCTCAGCTGAAGTCCTGCTGGAAGATGAACCGTTGCGGACACTTGTTCTGTGTGTGTGTGTGTGTGTGTGTGTGTGTGTGTGTGTGAGGTGAAGAGCCCTGCAGGAACACTGACGTGTGTATAGTCTGATTTCAGAGGTACGCTAAACATATAATGTGTACAGTGATGTTCATAATCAGCAGTTTTAAAAGCAGTTTGAATCTGAACAATAAATATAAGTCGTAAAATTCATTGTGTGTGTTTGTTTGAATAAGATGTTTGGCTGAACAGTCAAAACTGATGTTTGTTACACAATATTTCACAGGATTTCTTCATGACATTTTATTCGGCTACAGTTGGTCACACAACTTCTTCCAGTTGTTGTGTGGCGGTGTGTGTAGTCGTTCATGTTGTGTGGCGGTGTGTGTAGTCGTTCATGTTGTGTGGCGGTGTGTGTAGTCGTTCATGTTGTGTGGCGGTGTGTGTAGTCGTTCATGTTGTGGCGGTGTGTGTAGTCGTTCATGTTGTGTGGCGGTGTGTGTAGTCGTTCATGTTGTGTGGCGGTGTGTGTAGTCGTTCATGTTGTGTGGCGGTGTGTGTAGTCGTTCATGTTGTGTGGCGGTGTGTGTAGTCGTTCATGTTGTGTGGCGGTGTGTGTAGTCGTTCATGTTGTGGCGGTGTGTGTAGTCGTTCATGTTGTGTGGCAGACGCTCATCAGGCCTTCGCTCCACAGTCCCAGCATCAGCCCCAGTTTATCCTCATCCTGGAGCTGCAGCTGCGCAGCCGCAACACACTCCGAGTTCAGCAGCTGCTTCAGCGCCGACAGATGAGACAGGGGGAACCGCAGACCCTGGAACACACACACACACACACACACACACACAGATGAGACAGGGGGAACCGCAGACCCTGGAACACACACACACACACACACACACACACACAGATGAGACACGGGGAACCGCAGACCCTGGAACACACACACACACACACACACACACACACAGATGAGACACGGGGAACCGCAGACCCTGGAACACACACACACACACACACACACACACACACACACACACACAGATGAGACAGGGGGAACCGCAGACCCTGGAACACACACACACACACACACACACACACACACAGATGAGACAGGGGGAACCGCAGACCCTGGAACACACACACACACACACACACACACACAGATGAGACACGGGGAACCGCAGACCCTGGAACACACACACACACACACACACACACACACACACAGATGAGACAGGGGGAACCGCAGACCCTGGAACACACACACACACACACACACACACAC